>KZ505654.1:123271-137032 GCA_002844005.1 Limosa lapponica baueri | reverse complement strand
GGGGGGTCGGGGCGGCTGAGGGGAGGGGGCGCCGCCGGTTGTCTCCTCAGGAGGCGGCGAGCGTCCGCCCCGCCGAGCGCGAGCGGACCCCGGGGCCCTTTGCCTGGGCGCAGGGCAAAGCCGGGCCTGGCCGGGAGCCTCCTGCCCCCGGGCAGGGCCGGACCCTCGGGCAGCGGTGTGCAGCGGGGCCCAGCCGCCCACTGCCGGAGGGGCCTGGCACTTGTCTCCGCGCCCGACAAATCATTAACTCAGCTGCCCCATCCCGGCTGCGAGGTCGGGAATTTATGGTTGCACCTTGGAGAAATAAGGAATGAACGGGAGAGTTACCTTTGGGCCAAGCGAACAGCTCGTGGGGAGGCCGAGCTCCCAGCTGGGCCCGGGGGTCACGTTCAGCCACGGGTCATCCCAGAGCGGAAAGTGGGAAGGTTTTTCCTCGTGCCTTGGGCTCCTCCGCAGCAGCCTGTGCCGCTGAGGAAGCCGGCTCCTGCCCTGCTGTATGTACACAAAATCCTACGTGGAAATTCCATGGCCGTCCTTATCAGCATTCATATTATTGCAAAATAAAAACAACCACCTTGCTGAATGAAGAACAGTTTCACGGCACCAAGCAGAGTGGGGAAAATCGTGTGAGTCAGTTAATTTCATAGAAAGTCAAATAATTAAAGCCCAGCCCGTGGTAAACACAGCTGTATGTAGAAACCTTCTGCCTGTACCTGGCGTGCTCGTGGGCAGTAACTGGGATGTCAAACTGGTGAAAACAGAGAATGTTTTAGGACATACATGCTTTGCTGTTTATACCCAAGCCACTGAAGAAATCACACCCAAGCCAGAATTTCAGTTCCAGAGAAAGATATTTTTCTAACATAGAAGCAATAGTCACAGTTTTCATTTTGTCTGAGTCACAGAGGATTTTGCAGGACGTTTATTTTCAATGAAACGAAGGATTCCTTGTCCTCTGAACAGCTCATTCTCTCTTATGCTGGCAGTAGAAGTGCAAGTCCGAGTTGATTAACAATTCATACATACAGACACTGGCAAACATCTGGAATTTTAGAGTGTCAGATGATCGACTGGGTTTGCTCATTGCTTGCGAACAGCTCTTTTTACACAATTGCACAGACCAGACCACTGTGTTTTGCATAATTAATTCACTGGCATAAACGTGGCATGTTAAACTTCACTGTCTTCAAAAGAATAGAAGAAACAACTGGTATAAGTGCTCTAGGTAGAAAACTGAGGTCAGTATGAGATAAAAACCTTCAAGTGGCAATTATATGCTGATATTAATCAGCATTTTAAAAGTTCAGCCATGAAAAGAAAATATGTTTTGATGTTTCACCCAGTCTGTGCAACACATAGCTGCAACCTGACGTACATGGTATGTGTTTGTGTCTTGGGCTTAGTCATGTAATTATTTTAAAATGCCAGGCAAATAAAAAACACAATGAGAAGGAATATTAGCAAATAAATTAAATACTTCTGTGTTTCAAAATAACTTTGCTAATGAGTCATGTCAGCATTTAATGCTATTGTAATTTCACTTGAATGTAGTAATTTAAGAAACAAATTGAGTTTAAAAAATTATTTTCTACTTCCCATAGTCTGTCCTGATGCTTGCTGCTTTCAGTGCTTTCTACGGAAATAGCATTGTAAGAGAAGACTACAGCCATTGGAAAGGTGAGGCACAGAAAGACCTACGTGAGTGTTCCAGTGTAGCATTGGAAACATTGCATAGGTGAGAATGCGAAACTAAAGTTTCTCCGGAGTTACAGTCACTCCTGGCAAACAACTGTAAGGATAAAAAAGATTGCCCGAGCTTGCCTAAAGATATCTGAGAGCATTTGACCTAGACTCTGTACAAGTGTAACCTTTTTTAACTCTTTTTTTGAACAAGTGCAAACCCGATAATCTCTGAACAATTAATAGCGTTGATAATAAAAGGCTAGCAGATTTCTGCTAAGTCCTGACACCAAAATATTTGTTGAGCTGTGTGACTAGGCTTCCTTTTTATCATAAATACACGTAAGCTGTCTAGTCTTTTTTTTTTTTTTTTCACAGCATAGTGGACCTTGACCAAGACTTAGGTTTTCTTAAAGATAAATTTCTGGGCATTCTTCAATCCTTAACTCAGTAGTTTTGTTTTCTCTTTTAATTTAATCTTTGTTCGCCCTAATAAGGTCCAGGTGTTTATCAAGTAAAATTAAAAATATATATTGAGAAAAACCCCAACGGATTCAAGCTATTCAGTATGCACCCCACTTCCAGAAAATCAAGCTCTCCAGTTCTTAAAAGCGTGTGCTCTATTTAGAACCACAGCACTTGATTAATGTGACAAAATTATGCCTTTAATTAGAGTAAACTTTCACAGTTATTACTGAGAAAGTGAAGGTTTAAAAAATTCAAACTATCTGTGATTATCTCTGAAAACTAGAAGGGTTTTGTTAGATTTTTTTTATTTCACCCTTCCACACATCCCCCCCTTGCTTTTATCAAGATATTTTCAGTGTGGTTTTTTATGTATAATGGCTTCACTGCAAAAAGCTTCACTATAATTTCTTAAATATGGTTACACTAAGAGAACTAATATCATACTCTTACACCATCTTCCGTTATAGCCTCAGTAGCAGAGAAAAGAATTATCTCTTACTGAAGTACTAGATTAAAGCCATAGAAGTAGCTAGTTTTTCCAGTACAAGGCTATAACCAGGCATAAGTCTTGTCTCCCTATACAATGTTTTCTCTACAAGCAGCCCAAAATAAGTTTCATCAAATGTAATGATACAGTGGATCATGTTAAGGAAAAAAAAAAAGTAATTTGTCCAGTAAAAAAGACATGCCCCAAGGTGTAAGCCTGAATTTATAATTTATGTGTATGTATTAACTCAATGTACTTACAATAAGTTGAACGCATATTATGGTCCTGATACAACAAGCTGTGCATCTTTGCTCCTTCTTGAGAATTTCAAAAGCCCATTTTAAACTTTGAAAACTGGCCCATCTGTTTGGCCAGTACTTCATGAGAGCCAAATTTATCCAATGAGCACAAGTAGAGAGAGGTATTGCTAGCTTCTTGGCAGCAGTGCATAACTCTGAAAATTATCCATGGTTGAATGGTTTGTGAGGAGTCTTGCCTATTATTATAGGTTGCATTGAAAGTTAAGTTTAGAATTATTGTTTAAAAGTGTATCTTTTATTGCAGATAAGGAAATGTTGTAAGGGATTAAATCAGTACCGCTGGTCTCAGTCGTTTCCAGAAGCTGCTTTTCAACCTAATCTGAAACTCCCTCTGTGTGCACTTACACAAACCACAGGATGGTAATACTCTGTTTTTTTCCCCTGACTTCATTTTCCTTTTCTGCACTTACTATCAAGAAGCAGATTTGCACTGTTTTCTGTTGTTGTTTGGTTTGGGCTTAGGATTTTTTACCTATTGAAAAACATTAATATTTTAGTGTGCTTTTGTAAGAAACTTGAGTGGACGAATTGATTTTATTGCTAGCTTTGACAATAGTGTTTGCTATTTCAATAGCAAGTTCTGTGATTCCCAGTGACAGCATTGTCCTCAGCCTTGAACATCCCCCTGCTGGAATTTTGCCTTGGACTGTAGCACAAGAACAAAATTAAATTCCGTGCAGGGTTTTGAGACTAAGAATGATACCCTTCAAATCAATCAAACCAAATCAAGAGCTTGTGATTTCTGAAAGGTCGTTGTAGCTAAAAACAAATAATTAGATTCAGCATAGGGTTGACTGGGTGGCATGTAGGGCTTGTGAGATGCAGGTCAGACAATGTGACATACTGGCTTCTGCACCCTTGCACCAAGGCTGCATGAAATCAATCATTCAGCAGCATCTATAATAAACTGTGCATTAGGTGAAGCGATCTGCACTGGCCAACCTTGAACTTCTATAAGGCATGAAGTTCCTTCCTAGAGAGAACTGTAATAGTCCAGGGTGCATATTACATATATATGGATTACAGTGGCTACATCTTCATCTGATGGGTCTAAATCTGCTGGACTAGGTGTAATCTTCTGGGTAGTTATGGATGAATGAACTATATAACATACTACTGCAGTTATCCATGGAAGTGAATTGACGAGTTTCAGGGAACTGATTTAGCAGTGCCAAACATTTGTAACAATAGTATTGTAATGGAAGAAACATTTTTCTTTCAATACATTTCTCGGTTCTTATTAGTCCCTTATAAATATTTGTGGTAATTAATGCTTTATTAGTTCCTCTGAAATAACTGCTGTGAAGAGCTGACAACTTTAAACATCACATAAGCGATAAAATGTTTAGATAAATTAAACAGGCGAAGTTTCACAACAGTGAAGTATTGGTGATACTTTTTACAGCCCTTTTTCTGGAACTCCACCTTACACAAAGAAAATAATTTCTGACCTTATATACCTTCAGAATACTGCACACAAACATGTACTTAGTATGGAGGGAAGGGAGCAGGTGACTATGGTATCTGGTACTCCTTGTGTTTATCCAGTACAGTTTCCGTAATGTGAGTTGCTGGGAAATAAGATTCAAGATCCTTTAACACTAGTCATTTTGTAGAGTATGAAATAAAATACAAGCATTAAACAAACAAACAAACAAACAAACAAAAAAACCCCACATCTAGAAATGTAGAACTAAAATGACTTCACAAACAGCCACACCACTCACGAGTCTCAGCCTTTTCTGAGCTGCTGCCAAGGACACTGAAGCAATAGTACTAAACAAAGCACAAGAAGAGTCTCCAGATATATGCAAAGAGGGAGATGTAGAGTTATTTTGGGCAAAAAGAAAAAACATACTTGGTCAGACTCAAGGCAGGCAGCATTTCACTTTTGTTATCAGAGTACAAGGCTGATACATGAAAATGAAAGACAAATGAATTCTGTATTTTGAAAAACTGAGGTTTAGAGATTTGTTTGCCTAAATGCAGGCATCTAATGCCAATTTAGATACCTATTGTACCATGCCCTAAGGCGGCATGGGTTTTCTGTTCATCCTATGTCAGATGTGACAGCCTAGAGTCGATGTTTCCGATATCCTTGGACTTTAAATACGGCACCAGACACTTGTATTTAGGTGCCTGAATTTCACTCATATTTTTTCTTTTCTTCTTCTGTAACATGCAGCTCACAATAGAATATCCATGACTTCAGAAAACAAAATTACTCTAGTAACTTCAGACATATTGCATTGTGACACTGGGTTTTGGAAGCTTTCATTAGATCTAAGGAGATTTTTCTCTAATTCTGGGAATAGTAAGAAATTTAAAATGTGATTGTATGCATATCTGCATACATGTGAGGGGAGGAGGAATTTTTCTTTTCCAGAATCACTAGAATAACTTAGCCCAGATTTGCACCCCCAGATTTGCACCAGCCCTGATTGAGCAAAGCAATTTCCAAATCAATCTACCTGTGCAATGCCTTGAAAATGGGGTCTGAAATGGAAAGCTGTGCTGAACCTTAATGATGGAGTCATTACGTTCCTCCCAAATGACAGAAAGTAAAACAAACAAATGCCTATCTGGGCAGCTGGAATTCCAATGGTAGTGCCCCTGTATGATAATGTATCTGCCACCATTTTAATACATCACCTGGTAGGACATTTAGTACTCTTTCAAATGAATTAATCTCACAGAGTTTACACAGAGAAAGAGCATTTGCTCTGTCTCAAGAGTTTTTCCAAGAATTCTATATTCAGGGAATGAGGTATTCAATAAACCTTTGAAAAAGCAACCTACTGTTCATGTTTTAAAAGCATTGTGCTGACTACTTGGACGTTATTATATTAAAAGGTTATTAATGCAAATGTCTGTAATTCAGAAACCCTATCTAACAATGACAATCTCAGCACTTATTATGAACCTAATTATCACAACATCAGTGCACCTAACATTTTAATGTATTTATTCCTGTCATACGGATGAGTAAATGTTTGCATCTTTATGTGCCTGAATATGTTTTAAAATTAACCCTAAGTGGGTATTTAGCATACCTGACTTTAGGCGCTGTACCAAGTCAGGTTGGCCATTTAGTATACAGGCATAGAACTTCCATGGAGAGAAACAGAAGACTCCAGAGGCCAACTAAAAATCACATAGGGGTTTTAGCGCTGACAGCCATCCCAGAATAATTTTTTATTTCCTCTGACTACATGGGAAACCTAGGGAGAACTGTCTTCTGACTTAAGCATCTCAGTTAGCTGTTGAAAATTAGACAATGCAATTAATTTGCTAAATGATTTTCTCAAGATCTAATGGAATTTGTGGGTGAGTAAGGAATGCAAACTCTTGAGTCCAAAATTAGTACTCTAACAATCAGGCCATCCTTCTTTGTAACTATAACAAAGGTTTCTTGTTTCTAAAAATAAGAAGGTAAGATGTATTAATACTTCAGTACTCCTGACAATAAGTCAGCTTTAAATCTGGTCCAAAAGGTGATTTTCCTTTGAGCTGAAGAAAAAAGTACGTTTTCCTTTGATTTCATGTTCACTGAAGCTGTGCTCTGGAGTTTAGTAGCTACTCTACTTCATTTAAAAAGTGATTTTTTTCCTAATAGTCCTAGTTTTAGTATGACAAATAGAACAATTTTATAACACTGAACGTAAGCAACCTTCTAGTTCACTTTTGTGTACTTATGAAGGAGACATTACACATGAATAATAACATACAAAATAATTCCAGACAATTGTGTTACACAGAGTGGCCCTGTAAATTCTACTTAAAAGTCAAAAAGTCTTACAAAATTTTCCCTTGGGGTGAGAGGGGAAATGTGAAAAATGCTGGCTACTGAACAAGTTCATAAATAATTTGCACCTGCCTTCAAAGAAATTTAACATCTGATGTATCTGAAGCATTTGGGAAGCAGGAGTACAAACTGCGATCACATCTAAAATTAGGAAAATTGTTATAGCCACTCAACCCTTTTAAATTCAACCTTCAGCATTCTGCATCAGTTCTATAAATTTAGCTCAATCCATTGTACATGTCTGAGAATTCAAGTATGAGAAAGCAATACACATTTGGAGGGTTTTTTTACATTATTTGAACTTATTTTATAAAACAATAGCAATGCAGTTTTCAGACTTCCGATCCATTTGAACTTTCATGCTGTCATCTAAGAAGAACTACTGGACTAATATATTCCTTTTTCATAAAGTCCAGGCTTTTGTAAACCCACGCTAGACACAAAAGTTGGTGTTCTTTCTCATGACTGGGTTTCTGTGCTACTGGATCACTCAAGATGACACCCCTGTTCCATAGAAGGAATAAGCAGTCGGTCACATTTATGTCAAATTAGCCACAGCACATGATAAGAATCAGTAGCAGCTTTATGTTTCCATGCTGACTTCATGCAGCCTTCAGGAGGACCTGTTGAAAATCTCTTAACAAATTGGAACTAACAGAGTGAGTTTGAGGATTCTCCTTCCTGTGGCAACTCTTCAAGGCCTCAAGGCCGTTTTTAGCGCATTGTCAAGCCATGGCCTCAGAGTCAATACCAGGCCTCTGACCAAGAAATCAGCTTAAAGCCACAATGTGTGGCTGAAGGTGATACATGAAACTTCTTAACCAATACGTTGTACTTTGTGCCTTAACTAAATTCCAATTAGTTGGAGACATTACTTTTGCACTCTAGGTGGAGGTAGGCCGTTGAATATAGCATTCAGCCAAATGTAATTGCAGTTCAGGGATGGGTGAAGAGAGTTAATTGTTGCATGGGCTACATTTTGCTTCCTTACAACTTGGATTTGGGCATAAATGGATGTACTGTTTTAACAATGTTTTGAGTTTCTGTGGGGAGTAAGAGGCCACCATCTAAATTTGAGGCCTCCAAACATTTTACTTTCAAAGTGGCTTTAAAAGAAAGGTATATTCCAATCTCTTTTATTAGCACGGTCCGTTCAGAACAGTTCTCCTTTCGTTTGTTTGAAGGGAAAATCTACCATTGTGATTTGTTAAGACGTTAAAAACCCATTTCATTTTCTACAGATAGTTTGGCTGGCTCTCAAGCAAGAACGTAGGCTTCTATTATAACATATTGGGAGCTTTTAGAACCAAAGCAATTCATAATAAATTTATTCAAATTGACACATTTCTGGTTACAATGTCTTCATTATTTCTTCTGAGTTATGAAACATGAATTATATCACTGTAACCACAACACTAGTCAAGGAAATCTAATTTGCCGTGAAGTCTGTTTGTGCAGTCATCATGTAGCTCAAGGCATACATTCGATTATTTTCTTGTACTGTTTCATATATTGGTGTTATTCCAAAGGCTATAGGGGTATTATAACCTCATTACATCTCATTTTAAAAAAAATATTCTGACACAGCAGGCTCTAAAAATATATAGCTGCATAACGAATTAGAAATAATTACATCACTAGAATCTATTAAGCATAAATTGAAAAGAAGCCTATTTCATGGAATCACAGAATGGTTAAGGCTCGAAGGGACCTTAAAGATCATCAAGTTCCAACGCCCCTGCTATGGGCAGCAGGGACACCTCCCACTAGACCAGGCTGCTCAAAGCCCCATCCAGCCTGGCCTTGAACACTTCCAGGGATGGGGCATCCACAACTTCTCTGGTCAACCTGTTCCAGTGTCTCACCACCCTCACAGTAAAGAATTTCTTCCTAATATCTAATCCAAATCTCCCCTCTTTCAGTATAAAACCATTACCCCTCATCCTATCACTACACTTTCTGATAAAGAGTCCCTCCCCATCTTTCCTGTAGGTCCCCTTCAGGTACTGAAAGGGGCTATAAGGTCTTCACAGAGCCTTCTCTTCTCCAGGCTGAACAACCCCAACTCTCTCAGCCTGTCTTCATAGAAGAGGTGCTCCAGCCCTCTGATCATCTTTGTGGCTTTCCTCTGGACTCACTCCAACAGGTTCATTCCAGATTATTTTATAGATTTCAAACAGTTTCAGTTTAAGCAGTACATGCATTTTATTATTATAGCCAGCAAGCTAGCCAATACTTTATTCAATTCAAATTAAAGCTGAATTAAATTAACACAGCGTAGAATTCCTGAATCATGAGAACAGACTCATTAAAATGATCAACATAAACCAAAAAAGGAGTTTTTAAAGCAAAATTAAAAGGTTCTCCATAAGTATCTTTTCTCTCTTATACTTCGTTTATTATATTCTTCTAGCAAGAATGAAGTGAATTATTGGAAAAAATTGGGAAAAAAAAAGAAGCTGATAGCCCCTTTTACAGCTTCTTAGAATGGAAAGGGGTTTTTTTCCTCTCACTTTGCTGTCAGAAATGAAAGCCTGAGCTGCAATTATTAAAGGTCTGAATTTGCATTTTTCAGCAATCCAGAGAAATGAGAGCAGCTATTGTTATGATCATTATCATTATAAAGTTCTTTGTCTATAGATCTTCTAAAAAAGCTGTTGGTCAGCTGTTGGTTAGATGCCTTGCCGGTTACCAGATAATATCAAAATAGATCAAAAAGAACAGCAAATTAAAATGATACCTTTGTATACTCACAGATGGTAAATCCTCTATAAACTAAAGCATCTGGATGCAGTGCCTAGTGCTAGAAGCTAAAGCATAAAATTTGCAGAAACTAAAAATATATTAATGGATTTGTTTGTAAACAGCTGGTAGGATCTTGTCTCCAAACCTAGTCCTCTTTCTCCCCAGTCCTTCTCGTTGAGACAGCTGAACCTCTCAGAACAACCTCTCAGAACTAAAAACTCCCCTACGCCCAGACCTCTCAAGCTTACCGTATATTGAACAGCTATTTGAGGAAAAATGTTAAAGACAAAAAGAGTCTTGATAAGACCTTGCTGGCCTGAACTACCAGTGAGAAGGGCCAACTTGAGAGAACAGAGAGTGCAAGATCCCTTCTGGAGTAGTGGAAGAGGGTAACTATTCTGCCAAAAGGCAGATGAGTTCAGATGGTTCTTTAGGTAACTGAGATGATTGAGTAAAATAGGCAACTCCAGCCTTATTCTATGAATGAAACTTTATAGACCTGCCTTGGAACATCTCCAAATCCAGTTCAAACAGACACCCACTGAAATGGTGTATCAGGAGCTTATCAGCTAGAAGTGCCTGACAGGAAAAAGTGAAAGCCAAGCAGAAGTTTACTGTTCCTAGGGAGGTTTGAAGTAAGCGTATTTTATTTCCAGTTTTCCCTTATGAAGTGTATTTACTTGTCTTAGTTTTTACTGTGATCAGATATGTGCATGTTCCTAGTCTTCATGTGGAGACAGTCTGGAGAGACAGAGTCTCACACAGCATCTTCTGCTAAGTCTCTGCCCTATTTCACTCCAAATTCTGTTGCTGCAGCAGTTACCATGGAAGACCTCAGTGGAGGGCTACAATTATAGCCAGTCCTCTTGCCATTGGCAGCCTTTTACAGGGCCTTCACCCCAGGCCCTATGCAACTGCCCACGTTCAGTTGCATGGAGTAGAACAGGAGAGATGAAGTGAGGTAGTAGGTCCTCACACTTCCGTAATACTTCGGAAGTGAGGCAAGATTATACTTATCTGCACAGGCTTTTAGGTAATCAACAACATGGGAGTAAGTGTCTGCTTCCTTGTCCAACATGGGATGGGAGAACACCTGAAAGACAGTGTCTGCATTTGGTGTAGGTTCCCTCACCACATCTTTGGCTACCTCTGGCAGACTGATGGCCCGGTCACTCTTCAAAAGTTCTTGGTCCACCTTGCTGTGCTGTATAAGCACTGCAAGTGAGTCATGGATGTGCTAGAAGGGTCTCCCACGTGACAGGTGATGTCATGCTGTGGTGAGGCAGGCATTGTGGAGAACTCAGAAGAGGCTGCTACACAGATGTGGACAAGGTACTCTGACCTGAAAAGGTGTTCTGAACTGCTTGGCAGCAGTCATATAGAGCAGCTGAGGTATTGCCATTGTTTAGAGAGTTCAGGGAATTAATGCTTTGCCAGTGTCTGGCTGCTGCATAACTAAGGGAACAGAAATAATTTAACAGGTACTGCAGTTTTTTTTCATACTAGGATTCCATTTTTCAGGGAGTAATAGTGAGAATATATCAAATTGTTGACCCTTTGTAAGCAGGCTTCAACATAAATTAACTGTTGTGTAAAAAAATGAATTTAATGTTTACAGTGCAATTTGTCACCGAAATGGAGGCTCAATTAGAGTCTCAATGATTTACTAAGGACATTTTAAACATAATGTTCAAACAATGCTACATAAATTAAACATGATGTAATTGAGTGTAACACTAAGTGGCTCATCACTGTTGATTCATGTGGAAATCACAGATATTTTACTGATCATTATGCAGTCATTCAGTATTAATGTAGGTACCACATGTGCTTCCATAGGGATTCTACTGTTACTCAGCATTCATTAAGTTTTAATGTACCATTAAAAAGGCATCAAAAGACCCATCTAAAAATACTGCCACAAAGGTAGTTCATTTAAAGAGAGTTAAAGAAACATGTTTCACTTTAACTTTACAATGCAAAGTAAGTTAATAATGAATCAGCAGAAACAGTCCAGGAGAAAACACTGTGTTTGAACGCAAGCCAGACTAGAAAGACTATTTGAACTAAAGGCAAGACATTCTCCCTGGTCTAGACTTCTGGACAGCTACCTCTATTTGTAGGCAAAAGTGCTCATCATGGAAGCGCACGGTCTTCATTAAAGAAGGCAATACACATTTGGAGGGTTTTTTTATATTATTTGAACTTATTTTATAAAACAATAGCAATACAAAGCAAAACTGATGCTTTACAGTAACCTTCAGCTTAGTGATTGACTGTAGTAAAAAGATGATTTTAAAAAAGGGGAGAGGGAGTATGAATTACGGCCAGACTACCTACTGCATCTGTGTGGTGGATGGGGATTGAAGGGTGATGAGAAAACCACAGCAGTGTTAGTAACTTACCCACAGCTCCTTGCTTTTCCTCCTAGGCCTGGTGTGCATCTGCTAGCAAAATGTTTTCTCCAGGCTTGAACTCTTAGCATATCTCAAGTATGACATTGCTGTAGCTCCTTCCACTCAGGGGCATGCTTTCCATCAGAGCCAGGTATCGAGGCCCTAAGCACGTCCTCCCTTGTCTTGTGGGTTTGGCTCCCTGAGCTCGAGGCCAGATTATTGCAGCTGGTGACCTTGGGAACAGCTCTTCAGACAGCTTGGTGGGGAGGCTATAGTCAGCGCTGTCCCCTTCCTGGGGAGCTCCTCTTGCTCTGAGGCTTTAGTGCTTTGTCTCCACTTGAGCTACAGTTCCAGCTGCATCCATACCTGTGTCTGACCATGGACCTGCTTGTCTGCACCTAGAGCCACAGACTCTTCCTCCTCACTATGGACTTGTCTGGTAATCTCAGCTGACCCTGGCTGCTGTCTCCAGGCCTGCCCTGCTCCCTTACTCAAGGATGGTGGGATGGGGCCCTGCCCAGCAGGGTCCCTGTGTTATCACACTGGGTTCTGACTTTCCCTCCCTTTGGGAGTGACAGATCTTGGTGCTCAGGTGGGAGGTAGCATGAATGTTTGCTTGGCTAAGTGTTTGTTTTGTTGTTAAGCTTTTTAATTTCTCAGCTCATTGTTGGAAATCTTTTGTATTTATGGCTTGATAACTTCCTGGGAAAATTGCTAATGGATGAACTAGAAAGATTAGATGAACTATTCTAGTCAAACATAGTATGTTGGTATTGGTTATCAATAGAAATTCCTACCAGAAAAACAGTTGAAATGTCACATGTAGAAGTGGCACATTTTAGCTGCCAAAGCAATCTCATTATTTTAAGTTGAAACTAATGAACAACTATCACAATAAACTGAGAAACCTATGTATCTCATCCAAAAGTTTTAAAACTCTTTTGTTCATCAGCCAGAGAACTGAAAAGATCACCTGTGAATAAATAGGACTTAGCAAGGTTCTATTCAGCTGGATGTTTAGCACTTTAGAAGTGTGAAACACAGACTTCTCTCCAAGTCTTAATCTTGTACAGAAGATAGGTATATCCTGCAGGTGACTCGCTATGGCAAATAGCTGCAAAAGGAGAAAAATTTGAAAAATAAATGCGGCTAAGAGAAAATATCCTCTTCCCAAGATATTGAGAGAAGTGAATCATAAGGCATGCTCAGACCTACACCTTTGTGTTGACAAACCTCGATGATATCTAACAGATAGAATGGCAAAAGTGTACAAGTCTCAAATAAATGCCTATTGTACAAACCTTTATGTTATGGAAAGATGAGTGGCATAGAGAGTATGAATGGGGATTGATGAGTTAATGTCTCTTTCAGAAAAAGAATTGGAGAGGATAAAATTAAGCTAGCAAGTTGAAGTTCACAACAAACAAAAAAATGGTTCTTCAGACAGTGTGTCATTAAGTCAAAGAACTCCTTGTCACACAGTACTGTCTGTCACTGCTCAAACTTTATAGGAGTTGAAAGAATGAGTAGCTGAGTTCTTGAACAAGACAACTATTTAAGACTATTAAATACATAGAAATCATCTTCGTTAGGCATTCTCAGAGCTAAAAATGGTTGAAGGTTGGGCACAACTGGGATAAGTATTACTTTGTGTGGTTTATAATCTTTTTGTTTTTCCCTCGGCATGAATTTTTGATCATTGTCAAAAGCCAGGTAACAGCTAAATGAACCTTTGGTTTGACCCAGTACAGCCATTCTTCCATTATGCTCTAAAGCTGGAAGAGACTATTGCTTGAAGATATAATGATTAATCGCTTGCCTTGGTGTAGCAACTTTCTTGTGTTGAAACATGGTTATGTC
>KZ505654.1:32233-122658 GCA_002844005.1 Limosa lapponica baueri | reverse complement strand
CATACAGCTGGTGCCTGCGTCTCATGGCAGCTTCTCTGGCAGAGACACAGCTGTGTGTGAAAGAGCTACCATACAGTTACCAGCTACACAAACTGTAACACTCTCCTCTTCCCACTCCTCGGTCATCTTGGTAAAGGGAGACTCAGGTGAACAGTGTCTCTATCAGAGAGCTTTCTGTCCTCAGCACTCCAGAGATGGTTAAAACATGTCAGCTCTAAGAGCTGGGACCATCAGCAGCTCAACTGCCTGTTGGCTGTCTCCCAGCAGACCTTCTGACCATTCAAGAATTAACCCTAGCAGTACTGCAGCCTTTAATAAGGGTTAACAGTATATGCTAACCCTCGCAAGTGAGGCACCAAACTGTGCAGCTGTCTGGGTGCCCATCTTTCCCCTCGTCCTCTACAATTTAAAAAGGAAGTTATCTGCAATCCACTGCTTCAGCCGTGGCTTCACCTCTTTGTATTACTTAGGTGCTGGAATTTAGAATTACAGCAGCTTGACATACGTGCCGTAGGGAGTTACCTGCTTGGTACGCGCACTTTGTAGCTGCAGGTGTCCCCTGATGTGATCCACACTTGTGTGGCCAAATACACTTCAGTTTGCAAAGTGCAAGTGTTTAATTAGCTTTTAGCATTTGGAGAAACAGAATAGTGTCTGCTGATGGGATCAATCATGCTGTTTAACCAAGGTGACCAATTGCAGCTCTCTCCACAGTCCTTCCCCATTTCCGTTTAGTTTGAGTGTTTCATTTAGAAAATTGCAATCAGCTTAACTATTTTAAGGATTATTTTCACTGTATTTTTGATAAATCAGAGCTATATAAAGCCTTAAACAACTGTGAAATAAATTCATTTATCCTTGCTGTACCACTTCAGTTTAAGTGCGACTGTAGCCATCATGCCTTAGCTCTTGCTCAGGATCACATAGGGAAAAAAAACCACACCCAAGAGTAAACAAACGGGAGACACACACACACAGCTGGGACAAAATTTTGAAATTATGAGTCCAACGACAGCTTATTAATTATTTTTTCAACTAGAAATACAGTAACCATTAGTAAGTACACTAGTGGTTAATGTACACCAGCCCTAGTACACTAAGTACACTAGTACTTGCAAATAACCACTGTTGGCCAGATTTATTCTGTAACAGCTGTTGCAACTGCAGGTTCTGTGGACTTAATTCTCTCCTGGGCCTGATCTGATTGTATTCTTTAACTTCTTTACTCCTCTGGATGTTCACATCTGCATGCCCATTCTTTAACATGCCCATTCTTTAACATTCCCATTCTTTTAACTAGTCACTTGCAAAACTTTCCTTGTATGTACTGTATTTTAGGATGTTCTTGTTGCTCTGGCTATGATGGTATCAAATATCACAGGCTAAGTAAGGTCAGCCCCACTTAGTACTCAGAGGAAAGACTTTAAACAAGTATGACTACCCTTTGTGTGGTACAGGAGAAGGTGCTGCATTATTTATAGCTAGTATTTTGCTTTTAGACTTACTTCATTACAGATTAGTAAACAGTACTAGACAGACATGCTGCATTACAATTTTCTTATTATAAAAAAGAAGACACAAAAGAAGGTCTAAGAGCTCTGTTCAGTCACTAGACATGACAAGTCAATTCTACAGAGGTGGAAACATCAGCTCTCCAGCCAGACTGTATTCTAAGTAACTATATTCTCTGTATCCAACTTTCCTTTGATAATTGCAAAAGACTGTTCTACAACACTTTAATGCTACAGTCTACAGTCCAGAGTCTTAGAAATTTTAAAGAAAAAAAAAAAAGTCCACCTTACCTGTGATTTTCAATAAGATTGGATAAAATAATCCACATAGAAAGCATTAATTACATGTTGTGAAGCATTTTCATTGATATTGCTACAGCTTTACTTAATCATCGAAATAGACTTTGTAAGAAATCTGTCTATAAGAACGGCTGTTTCAGATTCAGCTATCCAGTCAGCAGCCAAGCTGAACAGAACGTTGCAGCTCTAGAACCTCAGACCATTCACAGCACGCAAAAACAGTTGTCCTGCCTATGTAGATGGCAGCTCAGGTCCAAACACACTATTTTGACTTCAGCCTCTCTTTCTGTTAACGTGGGCACAGACAATTAAATTAAGACACATTTTCCCTTCTGCAAGGAGTTCTATTTGCTTGGCTACCAACCCATCAACTTGGTCATTTACAGTTACTCTTCAATCTAGTTACAGTTGTCTAACACCTGATAGATGCACTCTGGCAAAGCATTACATTCAAGGATGTACATCCTGCTGCTCAACAGCATCTTTTCTTTGTTTCTGTTTAACAGAAAGCTTTCAACCTTCTCCACAACTGTGTATTAAAATAGGATTCTAAGCTCCAGTATCCCGATTTCCTTCCCTAGACATTTTGACTGCCACTTGAAAGGAGCAAGGGGATTGCAACTGGTATGGAATAACTAGTTGCCTTCTGTTGGAAGACATCTGTAGTACAGGTTACTCAAACTGTAAGTATTCTTGGACCAAAACCCAGTCTTTTTTTCCCTCATGTAAGGCATCCACATCAAAAATTTACTGCTGTCGAACTTGGCCTTGCAGTTGTTAGAAACGCTTACTTGTCACTCAAGCAGAAGTGTCTTCTTGTTTGAACAATGAATAAACACATCAAGTTCATCAACGAGAGTTTTTCTGGTAGAATTTAATACAAGAGTCTAAGAAAAAAATGAGTCTCTAGATGTACAATAGCAAGATTTAAAAATGTCTTAAATATATATGTCAGAAGAAGAGGGAAAGAGAATGTTTTGCTAAACAATATTGCCAGTTAGCAACAGAAAATCTCACTGAAGATTTTCACAGTACTATTGTGTGTAGACATTTCAGTTAGTTATCAAGCAAGATCAGTTACAAAGACAAGAAACCCTAAAATTCAAGGAAGGTTTAGTTTTAATCTCTGTTACAAGATATTTTCCTTCAGGAGTTCACATAAAAGGGCAATGTGCTTTTAACATATGGGACTAAGGAACATACAGTATAGTTCTGTAGTCAAAACCTACGAAAACAACAACAAAGCAAGGTTGTTTGATCTTTCCCCCAAAACAGAATAATTGGACTCCACTGATTTGGCTGAAATAGTGAAATGTCACGTAGACTTGTATTGCCACAGATAGAGATTAAATTAGTCCTATGAAATAACTTTAGTTGTCTTGGCAGAAAATACAAAGGTTTGAGAAAAAACACGTAACCCACTCAAAGCACAAAGAAGGAGATTCCTTTTGCAGTGCAACCTGTGTGGCAGGTACAGATCACAGCATGTTGTATAGGAACGCTGCAAACCTGGACTTCAAAGATCACAACATACACTGGAATCCTGGGAGAGTTACAATTTTCAAGTCTGTCCCTCAATACACAGTGAGATCTAGAATATAAGCCCCAGTTAGAAACTAGAAAAAAACCCCAAAACTACCTCTTCTACCTCACCACTTTCAAACGAAGGATGAAGCGCTGTTTTGCAATCAGATGCTGAAACAGATCTTTTGAACTACCTTGTGGGTTCCCCCTGCCCTTGGAACAAGTCCTTGATTGGAGGCAAGAACAAGGCAGAGAAGCAAGTGGTGTAATACACTTTGACAGAGGACTAGGAGAGAAAACATGAGAGAACAGCAGTGAACAAATGTCCATCGGCTTTCTTTATGAATTTTTATTTACTAAAACATTCCTTGAAGGATTTCAGCATTAAGTTAACACTGTTATTTGTAATCAATAATTGACTCTGTGCTAGAAAAGTAATGAGACCTCTTTGAGATTACTGCACAAAAACCTGGCAGCAAACCATTAATAACCCTTTGAAATGCACATATAGATCAGTTTCTGAAACTGAGTTACAGAATGTCTCTAAAGTACAAAATAAATATATTGTTAAAGAATAGAAACTAAATACAATTCTTTTTATTTAAATCAAGTTCAGCAAGAAAATATTTTAATATGGCAAATACCCCAGCACTTGCTGCATGCATCTGTAATCTCGCTATTCCATCATGAGTGTGATCATATTTCCACCCCTCTCCCCAAAAGGTATAACCTTGACAAGAAATGGAAAAATAGATAAAATATAACATGAAGCATTTTCTTTTAATATATATTCCCATTTTGGTATTTAATGCTTAATCTATAAATAGACACTCTCAGACATAAGAATGCTTTGTAAGTGTGTTATCATGCCTTTTTAAGATTAAAATATTTTACATGAATAAATCCAAAGCAGTTCATTCTTTAATCATACTTCCAGTGGAAAAAAATTTCTTCTATTTCATTAAGTATCAAAACTGGAATTTGCATTTTATCAGGAAGTGACTACATGCTGATGACTACTTTAAAATATATCTAGTTCACAAAAAGTATTGCTCATCTGAGTGCTAGGTAAATACTATATACAGGCAGTCAAAGAGTAGATGAGAAACGTCACGTAGTGCTACTGTTAAGAAAAGTTTAAGTAGTACAAAAATTTCCAATAATTTATGTCCCAATTCTTTGTGTGTGTGCTACCAGGAAAAAATTAAAGGACATTAAAAAAAGATCAAAATACTTATCCCAACTACTCTCAGCTGAAGGAACAAAACCATCCATTTTTTTAAACAGAAACAAAGTATTGCATATAATTAAGATTTTCTACTAATTACAAATTTAATTTAACAAAGTAATATGGAGGCAGCATGTGGTAGATTTAAATTCATACAATCTGCTAAAGCAATACACAATTGAAAATTAATGATCTAAAATTCTTAAGATAGTTTTAAATCTAATTTTAGCACAGTGCTACATAGTGTTCAGTCTGGAAGGCTAAAATCAAGAGTTTTTGAATCTCATTCTAATATAAGCAAAGCTCATCTGCACCTTCTCTAAAACCTTTTTAGCAGCATAGTCAGCTTTATAAAGAGAAAAAGGCAAAATATTACCATAATTTACATATTCTAATAATCTTTCCAAGGCATCAAAGGACCCAGCTTGAAATTCCTATAACAATTGACAAAAATATATTAACATATACTTGCATTTACACTTTCAAAAATTTGTAGTTAGTATTAAGTTGGCCTATGAAGCAGTAGTAAAGTGCAAAATATTTGGTATAATATCTAGTGATTAGCTTTTGCTTCTGTGGAATACAAATGAGTAAGCCTGGCTCTCCCGTTGACTGATATGGTGTTTGATGGTGGACCAACCTGGAGGCAGGGGAAAAAAAAAAAAAAAATATTAACATAACTTTTCAGATTCTTCTCTCTGAATGTTTCACAGTATTACTTCAAGGAAACAGAAATGCCGTTACTTTTGTTAGCCTTTTTCTCATCTCAATGAAGAAATCATCTCCTATATGATTTCCGAGCAAAGCATGCACGCTACAGAAGTGGAAATGTATGAAACTACTTAAAAATATATTTTATCCTATCTAAAAATTCCCTGTATAACTATTCAAAACATGCATCATTTTTAGTTCTTCTCCAGACCTGTTTGCAAAGAAATACTTGGAGAAAACATCACTAAACCAAACACTTTTTATTAAATATTGAATAGAGCTGACTTCTAACAAAATCTTCTAACGCTCCTTTATACCCTGGTAATGTTCTTCTATCAGGAACAAACTGTAACTTCTAGGATAGATAGCAAAGACCTGATTTTCAGGGGAGCTGCATAAACCAACAACTCCAACTGGAGTTAATGTGAGCTGTGGATGCTCCACAGCCACAGGAACCACGTACCACAGCACACAGTTTACTAAACACAATGAAAACATTCTGAAGAGAAAAATGGTTAAAAAGAAACCTCACTTGACCCATTTTAGGTTAGTAATTACTGAGGGCCCTATTGAACAGAAAAGACCAGCAATACAAAAGGCCACAGATCTCAGAATTGCATACTCACAACATACTAAGTAAAACAGGAAGAAAATAAAGAATTTGGCTAGTGGTGCCAGCTTTTTATTTTTTTAATGATTCCCTCATGGAGCTGAAAGAAGGGAGAATATGGTAAGTTGTAAAAAGAGAAGCAAGCACCTGATAGACCTCTTTAACTATTCAAATGGATCAGGTTATGACTCCTTTTACTGAGTGCAGCATCATAGTGGAAGCTATGAGGTGAATGCATTTTAAAAGTCCTTTCAATACTGGAGATCACTTTTGGGTGCTAATAAGTTATTGATATGAAATGTTTCCTTTCTCTGTCCTACTACTGCCAATTCTCCACGTTAAACATAAAATGAGACCATGCTTTTATTAAATTTGCCATAGGCCAAAAACCTCTTTCTTCTGTCAGCCATACCTGTACCACAGCATATGTGCTCTGGGTAAGGGTGAAAAGAACAGCATGTACAATTGTATGTTCGGCAAAATTTCAGTGGGTTCTTCATTGCCTTTTTTGAGTGTGTGTTTCAGGGTTGGTTTTTTTTGAAGCCTCTTTCAGGTTTCTGTTTTGCAGAATGCTTTTCTTCATGCTTACAGCATCTTCATTATTATAATTTTTCCTTAAAAAGTATAGCCGTCTCCTCAACCCCGGCCTCAACAGATACTATACTGAGAAAGAACATCTTTAATAGGGTCGCCGTTGTGGGGGAAAAGAAAGGAAAAGAAAGGGAGGGGAAAAGGGACTTCAATCATCATCTCTCTCTTTTTGCCCATGCCATTCTTGTATCTAGACTGAGAAAGACTGTAAGGATCAAAGCTACCCTAAGAACATCTCTATTAGAAAAGAATGAATAACCACATAATGAAGTGTTTCTTTGTTGTCTTTCTAGTAGAAATAGACTTCTTGAATTTTGAAAAGCACATTATGAATTTTTATTTTTTCAAACAGTTATAAGCTACTGTGCCAACAGCCATGCCTATGCGTATTTCCCATAGAATCATAAAACAAAGTTTACACACTATGCAAAGTAAATAAAGTACAGTATTATTCATAATGTAATTATGCATTGAAGGGAAAAAAAACTTAATAAAAATATGCACAAACAAAATCCAAACACTATTTCTGGTAGAACAGATAGATTTGACCTTTAAGTGACTCTGAACAATACAGCATTTGCTTAATCTTATCCTGTTTTTAAAGTGGCTGTGGTTCGTGACATGTAGTTAGAAGTAATACTACAGTGTATTATGTACCACTTTTACTGACTAGAGGTCAAAAGCTACTTGAGCACGCTAGTAACCTTTCCGGGAAACTGAATCTTCCTATTCAGTGAAGAAATGATGGGAGGTCTACAAGTCTCAGAGAGGCTGTTGCAGCACTACACTGAAACACAACCTTACGTATGAAATGGAATGTTCTAATATCTGACCATTCACTGAGAGATTTTGACCCCATGGAATCAAAGACTTCCACAAAACAAACAAACAAACAAAAAGGCCCTCACATCTACGCACCACACATCATTTGTTTCTTTCAAGTTCCAAGTAGGAAAGGGAAGAGAAACAAAACCTACTGAATTTCTTTAACCTTCTGCAATGAGAAATTATTCCTCTATAGAGAATGCAAAATTCTAATGCTGGGTCAAGAAAGCTTTGTCTGATACTATCATTAAGTCGTCTGGTTACAAATTTAAAACAATACAGATTTTTAAAGTGTGCAATATTTTACTCAATGAGAGAAGTACAGGTGAATTTTAGGGGAGAGAAAAGAAAAATTAAGACACAGTTTTAACCTAAGAGGGTGGAGGTAGATGGTCCTCCCAGGACTGTTGACAAAACATTGAGAAATATCTTACTAATGATACCAAACTGCAGCAGGAGGCCTGAAGTACATTTAAGAAGAATTAAGGACGTGTCAGAGTCTAATAAATAGAAAAATACCACCTTCAGAACTTCTGTGTGTTACCTGCCTGCAAAAGATTGCAGCTACTTCAGGTCTACAGTGAAGCTGCTTAGCATGTGTCTAAAACCATACCACTTCAAACCACATAAACACAAACAAATAATCGACTATGCTCCTGATTTTATGAAAGAGATACTTAATTGATAACATAGAGACTTCTAATATGTTTTAGGAAGATTTCTGGTTGGTTTGTACTGTTTGAAAATATGGACGCAAGAAGCTTTGCATGTGCGTTCACCAGTTTATTCGGCAAAACCAAACTCTCCTCCCCACCTCCCTTCCTAAGAGACGCTCTGGGAGCACTTTGTGCCAGAGCTAACTGCTGTTAGTGTCAGGCACTAATATGGTCATTTTGAAGGAAGTACCATCAGTTCATTGTTATGGATGCAATGACGAAAACTCACCCTTTTCAATTTGGCAGCAGCTTCTCCAGAGCGGATTGCAGCCAGCAAGCTCTGGTGGATCTGTTCTGGGTCAGAACGCTGGAATGTCACCGCGGTTGGTTTCTTAGGGACAGGGGGTGGGTGGTCAGTGGAAGCCCCTGACTGCCCCTGACTCTTCTGCTCGCTATTCATATTGCTGTCTTTCTATAAAGGGAGGAAGTGGGAAGGAAACCAAAACAAAACCTTTTAATATGAATTAGTCATAAATGGAAAACTAAGCCAACCTGGCACAAGGTTGTGTATCGAACTGCCACTGTTCTAGTGTCTGAATCAGTCACATTTCCACTATAGCACAAAGTTTCTCCTTCAGATAATTACACCAGCAAAATTTTATACCCCCGTTCAAGTGTGTGTGTGCCATGATCGCTTGGAGCCAAACTGATCACTCTGTGCAGAATTAAATTTAAGAAATCAACACACAGAATCGTAAAGGACAAATCATAAGCGCTCCGAACATAATAGTAGGTATAGACAGTACAAATGATTCTATTTAATTTATGTTCAGTTTTGGTCCCTGCTGTACAGAAAAGATACCGACAGGCTGGAGAGGGTCGAGAGAAAGGCCACCAAGATGATCAAAGGGCTGGGAAGCCTGCCATATGGGGAAAGGCTGAGAGAATTGGCTTTGTTCAGCCTTGAGAAAAAGAAGGCTTAGGGGAGACCTTATCACCATGTTCCAGTATTTAAAAGGTGGCTACAAAGAAGATGGAGACACCCTTTTTACAAGGAGTCACATGGAAACGATGAGGGATAGTGGGTACAAGTCACTCCTGAGGAGATTCTGATTAGACGCAAGAGGAAAATTTATCCCAATAGCTGATCTCAATGTGAAAATCTCCCCAGGGAAGTTGTAGATGGCCCAATATTGGACACTTTAAAGATTCAGCTGGACAGGGTGCTGGGCCGTCTTGTCTAGACCATGCTTTTGCCAAGAAAGATCGGACCAGATAATCATTGAGGTCCCTTCAAACCTGGTATTCTATGACTCTATGGATTTAATGTTCTTTGAAGTAGGGGATTCTAATTATGGCATGAAGTAATTATTTCCAATAATCTGAATGAGGTTTTTTTCACTTTAACATTCCCTGTATTCCTCTGTTTCATTATGATGCTGTGCTACTGCTGGACACGTGGTGTTTAACACTGTATGAATACAGCTCTTTCTGATCAGGAAGAAGTTCAGAGGCTCTAGGCTAATCACACTACATGACAGTAGATCAACACTCAATATCAGAAGTTAACTTTACCTTATCCATTAGACTATTTTGTGACGCCGCTGTTATGGTCTGTAAGGAAGGGTTTTTCACTTGAGGCATGGAGGTAGCTGAGGAGAATTCAGCTGTGGAAGAGGCAGAGGAGAGTTCAACAGGGAGTTCCTCTCTTGGTGCCTGGCTAGTGATTGTACGTGTCTTATTGAATGATTGTGACCTTTTGACTGCGGATGAGACAGCAAGAGCAAAAGGGGATGGTCTTGAACTGGAATACGGCTTTGGAACTGCAAAATTTCTTAGAGTTCTTAGGTTCAATGGTGCTGGTGGACAGGACGGAAAAGTTGCAGGTTTATTGCTTTTAACAGGAGAAGTGGAGGATTCAAATTTTTTTCCGTCATCAACTTTTTCATCATCTGATGGAGGAAAGGAAGTGCTTGTTTTATGTAAAGATAAAGAAGTTGGATCAGATGATGAGATGTTTTTTCCCATCTCTGTATTTTTAGCTTCATTTTGAATGGAATTAGGAGCACAAACGGTACTTCTGGCAATTGCAGATGTCACATAATGACCTGAAGCTCTTCGTTGCATCTGCAGATAAAAAGAACTAGGCTTTGTTGTAGGGCTTAATGCATTTGATTTTTCCTGAGTCTCAGAAGAAGCATTTGTATTATCCAAGCTCAGCATCAGAGGGACACGCTGTTTGGAAGACACTGTTTCCGTCCGATTGCTCTCAGTAGTAATCTCAGCTCCAGACATCACAACGTGTTCAGAAATGCTGTTCACTCTGTGCAGCAGATCATTTGCTGCTCCAGGTTCATTTTGTGAAGCAGTTTGTAAATGACCCACGCTTTTTGGAAGATGAGGAACTTCAGCTTGCACTCTGAATTCTTTGGGGTCTTCATGCTTCAGAGAGTTTTCCAAAGTAGATACCTCTTGATCCTTATAATCTGATGGAATTTCTGATTCCCAGCTCTTCATGATTTCTAAGGATTTTGGAGGCACTATTTTATAAGTAGTCATTCCAATTTTTGGTATGTAATCTCTTGTAATTTCATTAGCGGGCTTGGGTTTAGGTTTGGTGTCCTGTCTATAAAGAGGGTAACCTTTTACAGGAGAGTCATCCGGAGTTTTTGCAGTTGTTTCTGGTGAAGAAAAATTGCTGCCATTTATACAAATGTCACCCTGTTCTTTTATGGGAATTACTTTTTCATGGCTAACTTCTTGTCTCTCAAGGTTTCGTTCTGTTGAAGTATCTTCATCCTCTTGTATTCCATGCATCACTTGAAGAAGGGGGTTGTTTGTGTCTGTATTGTGTTTTGGGACCAGTCCTCTGAATGTGGATGATTCACAACCTTGAGGAACAATAATTCCTTTCTGTGTAGTCCTTCCCAAATTGCTATCTGATGGACCTGTCTGGATTGCAACATCCTGAGTTTTTACCGTGTCCAAGCTGGTTTGATTTGTTTTCTGATCTTGCTTTTCTGGAATCAGTTGAGGATAATTCCTATGACTTACAGAGATGTCATTTTTGCACGCCTGGCAGTTTGATAGTCTGTCAACTTCAAGCTTGTTATTTTCTCTAAAATCTACTGTTTTAATTTCGTCTGTCTGAAGTTCTTTCTCTTCTGTTGTTGGAAGGAGTTTTGTATCACTGTGATCTTTTAAGTTAAAGGAAGATTTCAAAATTAATACAAATGCCAAAAGGATTCAACCTTCCCCCTTACATCATGAAGCCCCATGTCCAATGTATTTAACTACAAGAACTGTCTCCTCACTGATATTAAAATTTTCCTTAACACTTACTTTCAAAGGCTATTTAAAGATATACTTATATTTTACAAATATTGCCAAATAATAGCATTCTAACTCAGGTATTCTTCCTTAATTAACAAGCTACTGGTGCCATGCATCAACTTAATAGAAAAATCTATTCTAGAATCATTTAAAAAGTGCTAATGAATTTCAACTGATTATATAGGCATCAGTGACTCAAGGACTATTCAGTATTGTTAGATGTAATTTTGATTTAGTTCCACACTTCTGTAGCTTCTGATTTTTAGTTTTAACATTACAAAAGTTATTTGTCAACTATACATTATGTATTTGTACAAGAGAACAACTGGAAAACATATAGACAAAAGCAATTTTCCAACTCTATTTTTCCAACTGTTTAGCAGGTCTAATAATTCAATTTTCTACCACTGGACTAAACACATGTAGCTCTCTCCAAAACACAGGAATATTTCAGTCAAATTGTTTAAAATACAATATTGGGAAAAATTAAAATCTTTCAGAATAATAACGTGGGGTGGTATTTTGAAAAAAAAAAAAGGAAGAAGAAAATCTCTCCTCATTTCAAGTATGTTATAAAATGGTAGTTAAACTTATGTCACATATAAACAGGACTCATGCAGTATGTTGCTATGATTTATCAACAGAGGTATACTGAATATAAAAGACTATGGAAGGCCTAATATATAAATCTGAAAATCAGTGTCACAGAAGGGTAAAATAAATCAGTCAAGTCACTAAATCCACAGAAAAATTTATGATCCATTAGATGCACAGGATGTCGTCATTTCTTTTCAAATCAGCTGATCACTTTGTTCTATTTGTATTTCAAATTATTTGCATTTTCATGCAGAAAACCCATGTTAATTTCATAAGCAAAGAACAACTGATGGCCTTTTCACCTGTACTGCCCTACAACAGCGTGATGCAGCTTTCACTACTGCTATAGGAAGTAATAAAAAAATATTAAAAATAAAAATCCAAAACCCAAGAACTGCAGTCAATTCTTGTCACCTCATCTCAAAGAGGATATACCAGAGCTAGAGAAAGTATAAAGAAAATAATCAGATTATAGCAATTAAAGAGTTAACTGTATTTTCATTTTTTTTAAAGGAATAGGAAAGTTCTCTTCAACCTTGTTTTGAAGTATTAAAAATGAGTGGGAAGTACTCACCATCATTTTTATTTTGATCCAAAATTCTAAGCTTCCTGTCTTTTTCAAATGCAGCTTGCTCACTGCTTATCTTAGGCTGTAGTCCTCTGCAAAGCACAACAGTACATTAAATATGCTGGTATCATTCATTTCAGTAAACACAAGAAACGATGCAAGAGAACTGGCAATATTCTCCAAACACAGATGGACAAAATAGAATCACTCTGCCAAACATTGGAGTATTCAGCAGAATAGATTATTTTATTTTCTTTAAAAAACAAGAGGAAATGCTGCTATGATATTTTACCAAAATGACATGCAGCTTCACTCTCTTCTGTGTAAGCAGATGATCAGTTTTCCTTGCCTTTCCTCCCCTCCTTTTGTTTACTCATGCCGTTTGAACAAGCCCCTTTTCCAGTAACAACTCAGTTTCAGCGCAGCCACAAAGGTGATGGTTTATCATTCATATTACAGTGCTCTTAGCACAAAGCATTCTGACAGCCCCGATATTTAAAACATATCCTTATTTTCACCCCAACATGATGTCCAGGAAGCTGCATGAAACACTGATTGCATATGAACATATTAACTGTGCAGTACAGACTTTTCACAATAGTGATGAAAAATTTTCTGTCCCTTTCAAGAAATACCTTGAGAACAACAAAGAAATAGGTATCAAACATGTTACTTGCATACTAAAAATTTTGCAAATGCATACAATTTCTTTCCTCAGATCACAGTGGACAGAAGAACTGCACAACTGCTGGAAAAGCCCCTCATCTTTTATGAGGGGAATATTAAGTACTTGACTTAAAAAAAAAGTAAATGAAAAGGGCCAAAATATTAAAAATTTCTCCTTACTAGAACTTCAAATTTACATCTCTGTTCAAGCCACTTTTTTTTTTTTTTGTAGCTACAAATACTGCCATTATGAGGATTCTAATTCATTTGCCACTTCAAATGTAGTACTTGTCAGGAATCAGTGACTTCAGTGGAAACATCTGCTTTGAATAATTTAAAATTACAAATTCCTCAATGACCATCCATTCTCATGCTGCTTGTACAGTCCAAAATATACTGTAAGTGTCCAATAAACCACTAAACAGGAGCATATGCTCTCAAAATTATTGTTGGAAGAAAGTTAAAGCTCAGTCCTGCACTCTGTACTCTTGCTTATCTCCGTTCCCTTGAACACAGCTGACTGAACTACAAGTATTCACAACAGGCTGGACAGTTTTAAAGAAAAAAGCCAAAACCCAAGAGCCACAGAACACCACAGAATATCATTACAGAAATCAGTGGTTTTGACTGGAATATTACACATATCCCTGGTTTGATTAAAAAGCACTTCTTCAAATAATTAAAACTTATATAGGAGATCTGAATTATCAAAAGGTTTCCAGAAATATAATGTCAAAGAAACCCTAGTCTTCATTCTGGAATCCCTGTGGTATTTCAGGAAAGAAAGGATTGCAAAGCTCTAAAGTTAGAGCACAGTGCACACTAGATGATACTCACCAGGATTATAGGCCATGAAAGGCTATTACAAGTTAGTGGAGGGAAAAAAGAGACATCTCCAGGACAATTGGCCAAACTGGCCCAATAACACAGGTTTGATAATTTGCAAGTTCAAGACAATTTAAAAATAACATTTGACTGATCCTCCTCCTTGTAGATTGCCATAGAGGAGACACGCCCAAGCAACTGGCACAGTATTTGTCAGGACCAAAGATTTTTGCAAAGCCACATTTGGCCTTGGACTGACAAAAAAGGCCCTTGAAAAGCAAGTCAAAGCTTTCCATACTACCTTGAAAGTTCTTGGCTGCTACAGCATATTGGCTTCAGTACAATAATTGAAATAGTTCTTTCAATTTAAATTGGGAACAGTAGCCAGTTTGGTTGCCCCAGGGAACAGAGAAATAGTGAATTACATTAACACAATGGGACTTCTCTGGACAATCAACATTTATTTCAAGCAGGCACTAACTCATGTTGGAAACCTGCTGAGTCAGGTAGTTTAACAAACATGCTGAAGGGCAAAGGTACAGCATCACCAGAAGGGAAAAAGAGCAGTTAAGAAAACTAATGTGTTTATTCTTTAAAAAGGAAGAATTAACTTGTTTTCCTGAGAGCAGATGGATTGAGACAGGTCAATACAACTGGCTAGCACACATAAGGAAAAGACAAAAGAAAAATTAAAACCAAAAGAAATATGCAAGCAATAGATAACTGTGCTCAGAAGAACAGAAATGGCCAATCTACCCGGTTTTCCTCAACTGTAAGAATGAATTTGTAAATTCTCATTTAACTAATCAATTCAAATTTTTTTTGCAGCACACCACTGGTATGATGGGTATGCTGGGTATTTTAGAGACGTGTTCAATTTTTCTGGGGTCCGGCTGTTCAAGTAGTAAGGAAAGGGAGGCTTAAACAGAATAGGCTGCAGAACACTTTGTCATTTTTGTTGAAAAGCTTCATGAATTACTGTGCACAGAAGAGTTCTACAATGAAAGCTAAGCATATTAAGCTCATTCCTCTCTCACAATTCTCTATTCTGTGCTCCACAATGAAACAGCACTCTACGTTTTATTTGCCTCCCCCATTCCCTCCCAATGCTCCTTTCTTTGTCACAAAACGTACTTACTTGCCATCTGTGCTCATATTTTCTTGTTTTTCTTCCTTGAAGCTTTGTGAGTTGTCTACAGAAACACTGCCAGGAACTGGAGCTGATGAAGCAAGATTATTTTTTTTGGTTTCCAGTGGCACCTCAGCAGAGCTCAAGGCTGCAGAAACCTCTCCTGTCCTGAGAGAGGTATTTGTACTTTCACTGTCCTCTCTCTGTTGCACACTCATCTCTTCCCGTTCATCAATTTCTTCCAGGTTGTATTCTGAGCTCCTTACACCTACACTCACTGAAAGAAGAAAAAAAAAAGCAAAACAACCCACAAATCTCAATGCAGGGTGTAGATGCAAAGGGACTGTGAAGTCAGCCTAAGTGATCTCAAGAAGGAAAACCAAGGAGACTTTTCTTCATAATTCAGGAAACAAAAAAACCAAAAACCCACAACTAATTCAGAGTTTAACTACACAGTTATTTTCTAGTTCTTTCCAATTCTCTCTTTTTACTTGTGAAACTACACTCATACCATGCTACTGTCCATTTCTGCATCTGTAACTACTGAATAACATTTTCCTTGTTTAACTGAAGTACTGTACTAGGATAGATCAAAATATATTTAACAATATCATAATCTGAAATTTCATGGAGGCAGTCTATTTTACCTAGATTTCTTAATGCTTCCATTAGCTCTGCAATGAGGTTTAAAATACACAGTTCCTTTATATCAGATATCCTTTATATCTCTAACATACCTATATCATATATAGGTATGTTAGAAAACTAAAGAGTAAACCAAATCTCAGTCTTGCCCATGGTTTGAACAAGTTTTCTCACCACTACCAAAAATTTCCCATAATTATAATGTCTATTAAAACATAGTTAGAAGTGTCTTGTGCAGTGCCCTGTGTTACAGAAAATGTACAAAAATAAAGTACATAGGAAAGTGCAAATCCATACAAATAATGAAGTTTTCGGCTCCAGCATAGTTCAACTAAAAGGTTTAGCTACTGGATTAGGCCACATGTAATTCAGTGTACCTGAAGCTAAACTAATAAATCCACCTATTTTGATTTCCAGAGGGACTAACCATCTCCAGCTTCACTTCCCTGCCAGGAATCTTCCTACAAGAAGATGATTATTCCCGTTTTTCAAATATTAGCAAGCAGACCATACAATTAACCTCTTGGCTTTGCAACTTGCATTCTATAACACAAAGAAAATACTAATTCCATCTATATAATGCAATGTGGTGCCAGGGAAGGCTAGTGGCAACAACCAAGCCATATAAGCAGTGCACTCTGCCTGACCTGACCAGGGTATACCTGCCAGCTTTGCATGCGCCAATACCTGTTAGGCACAGGCTTGCACTTGGGCAGTTAGACTTCAGACTTTTCTAAGTTGTATCAGTAAATTTCCAAGTGTAAACCAAGGCTAACAATGAAAATAAAATACTGGCTTAAAGCAAGCAATACTGGAAAATAACGGATCCCAGAGTTTGAAAAATCTTAGATTCACTTTCTTTTTTTGTTTTGTACAGACTGGTATCCTACAATGCTTGCAGTACTTTTAGAGAAGTACACTGTTATAGAAACATAACAGAGGACTGTACATATTAGAGAAAGTCTCAGCACAGAACAGAAACTTTGATTTTTCTAATAGGGTCATTAGTTAAGAATTCAGTAATACCAAAGTTACTCGTTCACAGTTACAGAGCAACTACAAAAGCCAGACATTTTACTGTTTAATTCTAGTTTTTTGTATTATATACAATATTTTTGTATTTTGTAGTTACACATTAAGTAATGTGATCAATGTGTGCAGTAGCACTGAATGCAGAGGTGATTTACATCCCCAGGTAAAGAGGGGCAAGACTGCAAAGTTGTGCAAGAGAGGTCCTTCCATGTAATTTAAGCACAGGTACATACCAATATGCCACACTGGTATTAAAGGGACTCCTTAAGAATTTACTAATAGTAAGGGCCTACTCTTCCTTCCTCCCCTGCCCCCCAAAACCTGCTGAGACCATTCCACAGCCCATAACCAGCTCTCAAGACCACTGTCTCCTTCACTGATGAGAACTATTATGCCATCGGCCCAAGCCATCACCAGCCACAGGAACAAAGGCTAAGACCTTCAGTCTAAATATTCTGTGGAAACCTGAATTATACAACAAAGCACAGCCAAGACTTCTGACAAGACGAATGGAAGCATTCTGGAGTTGCAATGGCTTTGTGCCCAGGCACTGCTGTAATCTCTGTTGCTTTTCCTCTGGAGAGAAGTATAACAAAGGCTGAGTTGTATCTATACTGATGGGATGGAAACTTAGCTTAGGTTGGTAGGAGACATTGCTGACATTCCTACTACGTGAAAGTCTGTCCTTTGCTGTGCTAGGAACACTTCCAAGCTTTGGAGTGGACTAACCTGACATACAAATGTAGAATACCAAACAAAAACAACTCTCCCACTTTTTCTACAGTGCTCTACTTCATTTGTCAGCATAACATCAGCCTTTCTTGAAGTTAATTTCAACTTGTGGTTTTTCGTCTGTTACTAGATCTCATTCCAGACCTGGGCCATCACTGCTCCCGCAGAATAAAGTCTGAATGCATTTGATACATAAACAACATTTAACAGCCGCCCTTCACTTACATCATGCAGTTAACTCTCCAGGGGAATAGTTCTGATTTTATGACTTGTTTCCAAACCCTCAGTTTAGAGTTTTTTATACGCAACATATCACTAGGAAGTACTTATGGCAATACTGGCTACATACTGTTGCCTTATTGCTTATACACTCTATATCTAAGTCCATATTGAATAGAAACTGCATTTTTGTCTGTGTATAATTTATTCTATACGAACATTAGTCATTGAGTTTTAATTAGCCCTAAAAGAACATCATTAAAGCCTACAGGATGACATTGCGAAGACATACCTGAATAAGACGACTGAAATACCAACTGCAAGTCCCCTTTGAGTCAGTAAGAATACTCTTTGCACACCAGAGAATAGGCTGGCACTGCTCTGAGCTGCTGTGTTTGTAAGCACCAAAGCCAGAAAGCCTGACTACATCATGCAAATCTGCCAGTGTTTTTGCTCTTGACTCTATAGTCCTTAATGAGTTTCTTAAGAGATACTGTAACCAAGATTATATCAAGGGATTTTTTTTTACGGGAAAATATTTAAAAATCTGTAATTTTAAAATTATTTTTTAAACACCACTTCACCCTCTTACTTAGAAAAAAGACTGAGCATTAATTAAACTTTGGAAAGGGGAACAAAAACCTAATTGAGAAAAAAAGAAGTTGTTTACAATCCCAAATGTTCAAATTAATTCCCTGTCAATGTTTATTCTAGTAGATGTGTGCCTTAAAACTACTTTTGTCAAGGTACAGTCTGTTTTTACACTACGAGAAAACTGCCATATCACAACAGAAATGTTGCCTATTCCATATTATATAGCATAGCTCCGCTTAACGTACACGTGTCTATTAGCTATGCACTACTTAGATACCAAACTGAACATTTGTAATGGTTCGTTATAGGGCAGAAGGTAATGCTATATTTGCAGCTTAACTTCTTTTGTTTATTTGTTAAAGTAGCAATGCAGAACAGAACTACTTTGGGAATGCCAGTCACAGCTGAGCAAAAACTCAAAATGCTTCCAGAAGCCTGACAATCAAAGCAGTATTAATCCAGATGGAAGGAACGACCGAATTTATGAAAAGTTAAAATGATGCCCAGTTTAGCAATTAAAGAGATACTGAACTATTTTATCCATTTAAAACAACAATACCCAAGCACACATAATTTTCCAACTAGGAATAGGACAAGTGTACTGCAATTGATTTTGCTGCAGGTGAATACTGGTTCTCACAGCATCATGGGCTTTGCTAAGAGGACCCTTTATATACAGAACTCAGGACAGTTTCAAAGACTTCACCAAAGAGCAGCAGTATCCCAAAAGAGAAAAGAGAGAGAAAAAAAAAAGGCAATGAAGCTGTGCCATGTGACTTATGTAATGCATTTTTTAAAATGTAGAGATAAGTCTTCAGCAAAGGACATTACATGAAGATAGCAGCAGCAGAACTAGAGAACGAAGACTGACACTAACAGCGGAGGTAAATCCTAGGGCTCAACACAGACTGTTCTAAGCCAACTGAAGATGATTACATTTTTCTATTTCTTTCCATTACAACTTAAATTAAAATATTTAATTACAAAACTCAAATGCCTCAAGCATAGGTCCCTAGGTCTATGGAAAAGCAAACAAGGCATTTCTATGAAGTTCAGGGCTGTTTATCTATGCAGGACTCGGATATTAGTGACAGGAAATGCAGAAATTCTAGCACAGATCTCTAATCTTAAGATAGAAACAAGCTACAGAAAACAAAAAACCTTCATTTTAAATCACAGTATGATAACTTTGCTCATCATCATAGACCCATCACACATAGATAAACACAGTTTTCAACACAGAAAATTAAGCACTAATAAACATCATTAAGATCCATTCATTTAGAAGTGACTACCTTCTTTCATCTGCTGCAACAACTAAGAAAAGGAAAAGCTACAGCTTCATTACCTCTTCAGCCTCAGACTGCACAGTGTAGGTTCATACTTCCTATTTATTAAGTTACATATTCTTTCTATTAAAGGTATTTTCTGACAATTTAGATAAATTGCCCTAAACACAAACCAAGCCCAAATTTACTGATTACTAATCTTTTTTCTCTTCCCTCTTTACCAGAGACATAGGATGGCAGATGACTTTTTCATCTCTTGCAAAATTTGTGTTTTACCACTGCAACCAATTTGATTGGCTTCCCACATAAAAAAAGGTGGAAAACTAGTTAAGAGTTCCTGTCAACTAGCACAGAAACTGAGTGTTTAGCCTCATATAATGCCAGTGGCACTCCACATGCTTAGTGTTCATATATTTCATTCTTAGAAGAGTGAATTGAACATTGAAGAGTGATTTTTCCAGACTGCACTAATTATTCTAAAAGCTTTTACAATTTTAGAAGACCCTTAGGTGTCGCATCTTGTATCTGAACCCTACAGTCTGATGCTCACAAATACCAGTACTTAATAGTACAAACTGCATAAATTAAAAAAGTATTATGTTCAGCAGCGAAAGCATTGTATTTCAAACAGCTACGCTTTTATGTATCACAGGTTTTCCATAGCACCCAACAAATGATTTAATGTATAAACAACTATTTATGCATACAGTTTTTATTTACAACTTATGTTTTCAAAGGCTGTTCAGATACAAAGCAAAAGACAGGCACAGATTTGCTCTAACCCCTAGGTTATGCAGGTCAAGGGCAGCACAAGGCGGGGTTCTGAAAATAAGAATGGGCTTTAGCTTTTGAAAGTCTTTTTATGGGGTATACAAAAATCACAGAAGTTCTGGCTTGTTCTTGTCTACAACTTGTGACAGGGAGAATGTTCAGTTTATTAAAGGTAAACCACAGAGACCAATATAAAATACATCATATGTATTTCTATAGACAGTAAAACATCTTTATATTAGAAAGCCATATATGTACTTCAAAGGAAAAGTTATTTGATCTGAAGCATTAAAACTAGTTTTATACTTATGACACATCTATAGTATAATAACTTATTACTATGAATTATCATAGCTTGCTATGAAGTAGTTTTTATAAATGCATTTGGAAAAAGAACCAACCTGTTTCAGACTGTGTTTCAGTGGCTCTTTCTTCCACTTTAGTAGGGGCTGACTCTGGTGACTCTGCTACTGCAAAAAGTCAAGTAACAAGCTTTTTTATTGCTTCTCAATTTCTTCACCAACAAAAATTCTAGACAAAATGTTAAATCATGATCTTACAGGCTGGCAAGTTCTTCAAGACATGCACCTTCTCTTAAGCAACCAGTGCTCATTGTCACATTTCCCAGATATTTTATTCTCAACTCTCAGGTATTTTTGAACCAAAAAGAAGTGAATTTTTGTTCAAACAGAAGAACGAGAAAACAATACTAAATTTCTCTAAAATTCTTCTTAGTCCATTTCCTATTAAACCCCCTCTGACCCAGAGAAGCTAATTTTTTCTCCCCACCCCAAGCTATCCATCTGATTAACACAAATACAATTGCTATAGTTAACCAAACTATAATTAATTTGGTATTTTCTGCTTTTTTTCCGATCTGCGTGTCCTAAAACCTGCCTACTTTCTCACACTACATGAGCCAGTCTCAAAGTAGCATTACCACTCCTTCCAATCTGAAGTTGTTTGGAATTATTTTTTTTTTTTTTACCTGAAGTTCTTATAAGATGGAATTTCTTTAAAGTTTAGCCAAATTGCCATACTTTCTGTTGCCTCCCAATTTAACAGCATAAAAAGATTACCAGGCTCATTACTGCTTTCACTTTGATCTTCTGATGCTCTAGAGGGTGGTGAGGGTGCTTTGCGCTTCATCCTCCGTAGAGAGGAGTTCACAGAAGTGGTGTCACTGAGTGGCAGAGAACCTTTCCGTAGTAATCCCGGAGGGGCCTAAGAAGGGAGACAGAAGGAAGAAGATTATTAGCAATCAAAGAAAAAACAGCAAAGTAGCTCTAGTAATTATTCTCCAAAAGTATTTATAATGTACATCTGGGAAAGAAAGAGTATATACCTATTACCAAACATATTATGTTTCTCATCTGAATTCCTCCAAGGAGCAGTTTTCAAAAAAAATTTTTTTTAGAGTAATTGAATATATTCACAGAGGTAAAGGATACAGCAGTAAATCAGTTGTTACATATACTGTAAGAGAGAATGTGAATTCTTTTATGCCCGAAGGCTATTCTACAAACCCCAAATAATTATTTTCTAAAAGTAGCTAAAAATGATTGTGGAAAATAGCTTCAACTACACCCCACTGCAATGACATAACACAATGTTTCCTTCTCCATTCCTTCAACAGCAGTCCTAATTGGGCTGTATATATAATTATTAGGATTTTGCTTCTCTACTTGAAATACCTGAACTTTTATAGAAATTTTTTGAATGCCAGTTTTCAAATCTTATCTTAGAAAGTTCAACTGTCTTATAATCATAACACTGAAGTTAAATTGTAGTAAGTTGTAATAGCAATAATTATAATACCTACTGATGTTAAATTGTAATAATGTCCTCATTTTTCTAGCAAAAGACAAAAAAAATTTCTTAATTCACAAATAATCACAACCATTTAAAAACAGACAAAGGCTACCTACTGAAGACTTCAGAGTTTTATGATATAGCTGTCCAATTGCATTTTAAATTGATCTAAAAATACATTCTGTGTCTCAAAAAGACAGTAGCTGTAAATTTGCCTGCCACTCTTAACTGCAGTCTGCCTTATGCTGAAGAAACCTTGTATTTCCACATCTATTATAATGATAACACTCAGGATTCCAGCAGTAAAGTAGCGTATTTTGGCATTAGACACAGCTGCCTATTTCTGTAGTAATTCTGATTCCTATCACTTGCCTACTCAACAATATAATAAAATCCAGCAGTGACATCCATTTCTTGCTAGAAGGATCCACACAGCAACTGACGTGGGGTCATCTTCAGAGAACTTCTCTGTGCTTCAATTAACCAGCCCACTTCACAAAGCAGAATATCGAGGAACAGAGATAGCATAAATATGCTGAAGATCCTTTAAAAAACATCACCAACAACAGAATTGTTGACCATGTCAATATTCATGGAATAAGACGCTTATTGTTCAGAAAGTTACCACTGTGCAAATACAAGTCCTACAGTAAGGGGGATATTACAGACCAAAAGCTAGAGTATTTGGTTGTATACAATCAAAACTATAAAGAAATTACTCACCAGAGAAAAGATACTGGCACAAGATGTCTGTGAAGCAGTGTTTGGCAGCTCTTGTTATATCTCAATAGAATATCTGAATGAATGAACAGGGATGGTGAAAACCATCCTCTGAGCTAACCTGAGCACACTCAGTCATCTGCTTTGTCCCACCCCGATGTTGGGTGCAACAGATCCCCTAGATACTTCACCGCACTGTAAGGAGCAACACTGTCCAAAATGTTCACACATTCTACCTATCAATTTAATGCCAAAGCAAGCAACTCAAACCTGTTATAGCAAAGCAGGACTCAGGGTTTAACAGAGAAAAAAACCCAAAGCACAAGGTGAAATGTTCTTTTAAGAACAACAGAGGATATGGACACAGCACTCCACTCTTAATAAAAATACTTGCATGCTTGAATAGTTTTTAAACAAGTCAGTTTCTAGATTAAAACGTCACACAACAAAAATCACTATATACTGTTGTAGTTTCTTCACAGTTCTCAAATAGTTCTACAAAAGAGAAAAAGCAAACCAAACACCCTAAGAACAAATAGTATCAGCATCTGAATTTATGCAGGAGGGGATGTCAAATATTATTTCCCCAAAGGAGGCTTTTTTAATTGATAAACTATTTTCCTCCTTGCTGCTGGGCAGTTTTATTTTTCTCCTCTTTAGTAGCTGCTCTCCAGGCTGTAGCCCCTCCGTTCTGCGCAAAGACACTGTTTCTCTGTTCAAAGGTCTGCACCCTCATCTGCTTCGCACAGGCTCCCTCAGCTGACTTGGCTGGCACAGAGTTCTGCGCATACTCGCTCAGCTAAACAGATGTCACCAGAGTTCCCTCCTGCACAGAAAGAGTATGTGTGTAGGGGGGAAATAATGTTCTCAGCATAAGAGCACAAATGCTACTAGAAGATTTTTATAAGCTTTTCTACTGCCCTTTGCATCCAAAGAAACAAACGATTTGCAAGGAGAGATTTTGAGAAAGTACTAAATGTTCCAGTTAAGGTTCAAGTGTTGAACAGATTTTCTCAGGAATTATTCAACATATGAATATTAAGAGCTTTCAAATCCTAACAAAGGCTGTAATGTGAAAATAGTACTTTAAACAGATGGAAAAAAATAAAATGTTATTAAGACGTATCTGACAAAGTTTTGGAATATACATCTGGGTGTTCGTGTGCCATACCAACTGCCAATGATAACCAGTGCTTTATCAATTACACTCAAAAATCATGTTCGAATCACTGAAGTAATTAACTGTGCTTGTGCAGAAACACTACTGAACTCTACCATAATTTCCACAACATATGCAGGAGTTCCACTTTTACAAGCTGTACACCCTCCTCATCCTGGAACAAGCAAGGATGGATATGAAGCTTTTTAGCCTCAAATGTGTACAGAGAAATTTAGCACCAAATCCCACACCACCCCCAGCAGAGATGTGTAGAAATCAGTGCTTCCCAAGTTCCAGCCTCTGTAAGCAGTGGCAGACATGGTGCCTGGCCCTTCTTATCATTTCAAAGAGCAAGGGAAAGTTAATTAAGCCACAGTAAATTTGTAGCTGGAATGGAAGGGAAAAAAACAGTCCTTGGGAAAGAACATAATGGTAGCGAAGCATTTCGGTGTGCTGGAAAGCATAGCTCACACCAAGGGTCAATATATACACATTTTCATACCATCAGTACCTGCCTTTTTTGCTCCATAGATAACTAGGTTTGACAGAAGATATACAGGCAACTGGGATATCAAAGCACACTGCTAGCCATATTGCTAGTATTTCTTTCTTCCCTTTGTACAAGGATGCCGACAAATGTATGTCCAAAGAGTAACAGGAAAAAAAAATTGTATTTGCTCTTGTATGCACTCAATTTCTATTACATGAATTAAGCTTCCCAAAATCCTTAAAATTAGCAAAAGTACTACAGAGCAAGTAATACACCTCTCACCTATTGGAATGAAAGAACACATAGAATATATTTGGAGAAACTCAGCTGGTGTTATTCTGCCCAAGCACTCAATATTACTGTTCTCTCCTATGATTTATCTACATACTTGCTGGTTTGGAAGTAAAGACAGTAAGGGGACAAGGTTATGAATTTAGTACTCTGAGAAGTAGATGCATACAATGTCCACCACCAATTCTGAATGATACCAGAATCATATCAAATGATCTTCATGCAAACTTCAGCAAGAGAAAACAGGCAGTTCTGAGCATTGTCTTCTCCCAGGTAATGCTGGCTTTACTCAAGACCTCCCTGATGTTCATAGTGCTGGCTGCATCAGTGCCCAACTTCTCCTTTAGAGGGCTGACAATCAAGTTTCAGGCAACTGAGCCTCTGGTGTAACTTCTTAAGCATGGAACTCATCCCTCCCTGAAGCATTAACTAAGTTGTTACATGACAGTGGCTAATAAATCTTTTCAGAAATACTTTATGGTTTAGTTGCTTCCCACCCTCCCCCGGCTCGTTCTGTAATCTCCTTCCCTTTCTTTTCTAAGGGGTAGACTAGAGATTTCAATTTCTTTAGGAGTTAGGGTTCTGTAAGTGAAAGCAAGCTATATTTCTCCAGTTAAGAAGTTCTATCCATCATTTAAAGTGGTAAATGTCTTGACGAAAAGCCTTCACTTAATTGTTCCTACCCAAGCATAGTTTACATATGCTCCTTTACAATAAGTGAAAACAGTATAAGGAAACAAACATCCATGGGATAAAATAAAGCTATCCCAGTCTAGTTTTTATAAATAAAGCATTAGGAAGAAAATCAGCAATGGCATTTTGGACACAATCAAATGCTTTTCTTTTAAAATAAATTTTCTTTAAAGAAGTGTTATTACTAGAAAGTTGCATACACTTTTATGAAAACTGTGAAGATACACATACTGCATTATACAACAGCACTTTGCAAAAAACCATTGAGAGTCCGCTCTACTTCCAAGTGTATTTAAGCTTGCTAGTTCTAAACATATTTCTGCCCAAAATTAGAACTGGCAAATAAGTGAGGGATTTCAGTATTAGAGACTAACATGCACATTTCCAATCTGATTTAACGTAGAGATTTGCTGGACAAATATTAACTATTTAAGCCTACTAGTCATCTTCTGAATCTCATGTAGAATGAGCAAATCATGCTACATAATAACTTGTAAAAGCTACCCTTACTAAAAAGCTACCATTGTACTAATTTCTCCCCTAAAAATAGGAACATAGCTCCCAAACTAATTCTATAATCATTCTGAAACTGAGGCAGAAAAAATTCAACCCTCATACCAGAATGTAACTGCTCATATAAAGAGAAAGCAGTTTCTTTTTTAAGGGAAAAGAAGTGGAGAAGCTGTAGGAGGTAAACATTAAAGCCCTTTTTCATACTGTGAGAAATTGGACTACAATACACTGTGAATTTGAAGAAAGACAACAGTGAGAACACTGTTCCCTTAAAGTTGGCTCATTTCACTGTTGTCTGATGTTACTACTTTGGCATGCTTCTATCAAAACCAGGCAAACAGTTTATCCAGGCAAAACTGACATTTCACTTTGTCTTCCTTTGTGGATGTTACAAAAGAGATTTGTCCATAATAAGGCACATGCAGAAGGTCATCCTGGTCCATAGAAGAAATAAAGTATGTATCCAATCTGCCAAATAAACTGAAGGGCAGGCTTCAGAACTTCGGCATTCTTAAAAGCAACATGATTTGCAAGGAAATGCTTCTGCAAAAGCAGTTAAAAAGTAACCCCTAAGGAAAAAAAAAAGTATATCCTAAATTTTGTAAATTAACTTAATGGGACACTGCAACAAAAGTGAGACTCCCAGACATACTAAATAGCCCAGTAAACACACCAATCAGGCTAGTCAGCAACCTGAAAAAGATTTTAAATCCTACCAGCAGGATGCATATTCTCAATAGTGGAGAATATAAGAGACCAAATTTTTATATTGTTTACAATGAAATAATTGTAGTCTAGTGTGATCAATGTACTTGCTGCATTACTGAGAACATGGATTAGATGAGGATAAATTGGTCATTGTGGATTGAGAAAGCATTAATGCACGTGATAAAGATGATGAAATGCTGTACAACCATCAAAACTGACTTTATTCTACAATACCTGTACGATTTCAAATTCCATATTTAGGATGTTAATTATTGGAATAAAACTTATGTATTTAAATAGTGCCAAATTTCATTTGTAAAGTTGCAAATCCTGTCAATGACATTTTAATTTAAATAAAATTATTTTACATTGTCCCTTGCCTAATATCTTATGTTTTTAAGGGAACTGTCCTTTATTTTACAGTTAAGAGAAACCAGAAGTCTCAATAACTGGAGATACCTTTTCTGTTTATTCTAGAGATTTCAGTGGAAGCTCTGAGAAACAAGGTTCCAAATCTTCCCCTTGCCAGCATTACCCAATCAGTGCTTGATCTCACATCAAAAAACAGTATTTGTTGGTTTCTGTTACTGATGGAGCCCTACTATATTTTTTCTGTTCTCCTAATTATGTGCATACAGTTTTGAAAATCAAGAGTCTGATTCACCCGTGTGAAAGAGAAAAGTCTAAGTAGGAAGGGATCTTTGGAGATCATTTGGTCCAGTCTTCTGTTCAACACAAGGTCTTAGATTAGGTTATAGCAGGAACCTGTCAAGACACAGCTTGAATATTTACGGTGAGGGAGCTTCTGCCACTTCTCTTGAGCAACCTATTCCAATGTTCATTTGTTCTCGCAGTGATTAGTTTTCTTCTTATATGTGAAGGGAATTTCCTTCAAAGCAAGTAGCGGCCATTGGTCCTTATCCTGTCACCATACATTCCTGTGAAGAGTATACCTCTATTTTCCCTGTAACACCTTCTAGGTATCAGAAGAATGTGTTTAGATCCCATCTGAGCCTTCTTTTCACTAGAACATTTACATTCTCCAACATTAAAACATCATGGTGGCCCTCCACTGGACTCCCTTTTTTTTTTATCCCCATCTTGAACTGCAGGAACCAAATCTGGACATACTAGTACAGGTGTGGCCTAAAAAGTATTGAGTACACTGGATTCAAGGTGGATCACATAGCCAGACCGCAGCCTGTACGGGTCCCTGGGATTAGTCCACTCTAGATAGAGAATTTCACACGCATCTTTTTTAAATCTCATGCAGTTCCAGCTTGTCACTGTCTCCCTGAATGGAGGCTGTTCTGGTGTCAGTACCTCTCCACTCAGTTTGGTGTCAACTTCAAGTTTGTTGAAGTTGGATTCAATTACATCTAGGTGTTCATAAAGCAATTTAACAGTATTGGCCACAGACCATACTACCAACTCCTGAGGAACTCCACCTGACAACCAGCCTGACTTTGAGCAATTAACCACCACCACTTGAGCTGTTTAGCCAGTTTGTGTCCTACCTTGAGGTTCATCTGTCTGGTCCATATCTTACTAGCTTTTCAACAAAAAACATTGTGGCAGACTGTGACAAACACCTTGCTAAAATAAAGGTAGATAACCTCATCCTTCACCTTTGGACTTCTGCTTGCCACTAACTTTCAAAAGCCTTTCTTGTTGTTCTTGACATCTCCTGCCTCCTTGAGCTCCAGGCTTGCCTTTGCATTCCCAACTGCATCTCCGCATGTCTAAGTATCTCTGCATTTCTTTTGGGGAGTTGCTCTGTCCCCTTTCCATCCCTCACATGCTTATTTTTGCACTTGAGCTCTCTCAGTAGCACATTTAAATGGGACTGTTTATTTTTATGCCTCCTCATTTTCCCACTCAGGGGAATGGACCACTCCTGTGCTGCAGGAAGGCTGTCTCTGAAAATATCTCAGCACACTTCCAAGGAGCAGCTTTATCCTCCAAGGAAGTCTCTCACAGGATCCTTCCTAAGAGTTCCCTGATCAAGTTGAGCAATATGCACTATGAAGTCCAAATTCATTCACTGGATGACAGATTGGAAAGTAGATATTAAAAAGACAAAATACATTACATGAACTCATAAAATTCAAATCACAGAGCAAGTCCCAATCTCTGTATTACCTGATAAATCACTGTGCAATCAAATCAGAATGAAACAGAATGCATCTTAAAAAATACATGCCAAAGGCTTCTAAGTTCTAAGGGAGTTGCATAAAGTAGTACAAAATAGAAAATCCAGGCAAAAATCTAATTTAATCTGGACTTCTGCCCTTTCTTCATGGGCTCTTCAACTTCAGGCAGATCATTTTAGATGAATAAGAAAATGTCAGTACAAAATAATAAATGTAAGCAATTTTGTTGAGTGACAGATCCTAGCCCAGCAGTCATACATTACTGTTAGACATAATAGGGTATTACTCATTTAAAGCATGTTGACATTAATAATTTTTTTTAAAAAAAAATGGAATTCAATTAAAAGACAAACATGATGAGGTAAAAAAAAAAATCATGATTTTTTTTCCCCCTCCAAAGTTCCTTTTACTAAAATACAAAAAAGAAACCTTTGTCGTCTTCAAATGATAAAGCCTTTCAGCAGGACATAATACACAAATTCAGAACTTCTGTTAAACAGTGCTCTCTTGTGGTTCTGTGCATCAATGAAAGAGTAAATCATTGTATACACATAAAGCAAGTCACGGTTTGAAATTTCTTGTCTAACATAAAATTAATCCCTCAGACTTGTATTTCATTTAATTCTGCATTTTATTTTTCTAGCATGCCAACAACCTTATTTTTAAAGACCACCTTTAGATACTGCATTCAAAGCAAAGTATGAAATATAATTAAAAAAAATTATAATGACATTTTTAGCCTTGATCTTTAAATGGTATTCACAATTGACAGTATGTGCAATACCAGGATAATACTTAATGCATCAATTCTCCCAAGTTCTGCTGGCAGACCTTCTGCACTGCATGGGATATATAGCTTACTTAAACATGTAGCCCACATCTCACAGCTTCAATTACATACATCCCTATTTGATTGAAGTAAAACCTTACTTTAACTTGCTGGGAGCACAAGATGTTAAGACTTCCCAAAATTTCCACCTTTTTCTAGTAATGTAGCGTAAAGAACAAACTATCACGTGTAACTTAAACATTAAAAATTACTGCAAAGATCAAAACATTAATTACTAGATATGATACAGTGAGACAAATGTTGTCATATTAAATATACAAACTATTGATTGAAAAGAACAAAAAGGTGCTCAGAATACCAACTTACATAAGAAGTTGGTTTTGCTTTTCAAAATACAGCAGCTGCTTTGGATACAGGATATAAAGTTTAAAAGGAACATCTCTTTCAATTTCTGTAGTTATTTGCAAACTAAATTTTTTAAAAGCACTTGTATTTCCCGTTTATTTCAAGCCTCAGCAGACATTAACAAGGTTATCAGGATTATTATGTCTAAACTTCTTGATTTAACTGTAGTGAAGCAAATGTAACTAACCTGTTCATTCCTATCAAAGCTGTGAGATTTCCCAATATCAGATGCTGGTCTGACTTGGGCTTGTGCAAGTTCCTGGGGAGCGCTCTGCGAATTTGGCATAGGTGGTAAAGGAGCTCTCCGTTTCTTCGGCATTTCAGATGGCAGAGTGTTTGAATCATATTGCTTGCTAACTGTGTTAGATCTCATGATAAATGTTGGCCTTGGCTTGCTCATCAATGGAGTTGCTGGAGCACTGGCAGCCTTGGGGTGCGAGGAAAATAAAAAAATTCAAGTTACCTATACCTTCTGGAAAACAACCAACAGTACTGACTGCTCAATACAAATGTGTTTCTAATATGAAGAAGCCTTGCTCATACAAAGTTACATCTTACTTGTTCTCTTTTCTTCTTGCTTCGTTGAAAAAAGCTGAAAAATCCTTTGTTTTCTTTCCCTTTCAGAACATCTAAGTTTTCAGATTGGCAGGAGTCTAAAATAGAAAACAATAGTTCTAGATATTATTTATTGCACAGATTATTTCTCCGGCATTCTTACTATTTCATTGTCTGTCATAAGCCTCCTGGAAGGATACACAAAGCACATGATAAATCACCTACATTAATAGTTTTTCTAAACGCTGCAAAATGAACAGATTTCCCACTATCCACATTATTCCTGTCTTTCTCAGAACTCGGATGAATTTCAGCTGCTATTAATACCCCCAGCACTTCATCCAGCCCATCCCACTTGTGATACGTTATCGTTCATATCACAAAGGCTGTAAAAGGGAAAAAGAGCATCAGCTTCTCCTGCTCTCAATTCCCAGCAGTTCAAATTCATGGCAAAGTATGAAGTGGGACAAGTCAGGCACAAGCCTGCCCGTGGTCTGAATACGGAGAAAGATCACTCAGACCCCCATAGGTGCTGCACACGTAACTGCATGGCAGCCATCATAAAGACAGTCAAGTCCATTCTGTTATCTTGCAGAATTTATCCTCTTTACATTGTTGTATTCATGCAGACAATTTGTAAATCTCTTTTTAATTTTTACTAGATTTAACTTTCTTAAAGAAATCCCATCGAATGCAAATATATTGAGCAACAGAAATCTGCAAGGCCGCTATGGGTTCTTGGTACAAGTATCAATATAAACATGACTGTAAATTTAATCAATCGATCTAGGGTAAAACTATACAGAAATTCTTTATGTATAGCTGGGTATATCCACTTCTGTATTAGCTTTTTAAATATGCATTTATGATAGGACAGAGATAATTACTCATGTCACAGTTAAGTAGATGTTATAATAGGAGCGGATGGTAATGTCACATAAGTGCTACAGTTTCACCGCCTATTTCAGTAAATCGTACCTTGCAAAGACGGTAAATTTAAATCAACTGGTGATGTGGCTACAGAAAGAGAAAAAGAAAGACAGAAAATGTGAATAAAGAAAGAGAAAAAGAAAGACAGAAAATGTGAATCTGAATCAAGGATGCAGTTATAAGTTACAAACACAGAAAGCCAAGCAGCATCTTCAACATTAGGAAAAAGTAACTGGGTACTTTCCTGCAGTAAAAAGATGCGTATCTTTACTATCTAATGCTATAAGCCATTTAAGAACTTGAGCCTGAAGACATGCAACACAGAGTGAAATCTTGTAAATAAGGAGAGGGGGTCCATTTACACTTCTGAAGGGAAGAGGAAAACTAGTGTATAGAGTAGTTTTTTCTGTAAGTTTTGGATTGTCAGGCAGTCCAAACTTGGAAAACAAAGAGGAACGTATAATTAAAATGTAATCTGAATAAAATAAGATTTGAGCTTAAATTCTACTAAAGATATACCTCACCATTTACTTTCATAAAGAAAGCTGAAAATTCAGAGCTTGGAAGTTGTCTGCAAAATTGAAATGCCGGACTACTTTGTGTCAGAAGAACTGAAGCACATCTAAATTTCCTAGCGAGGCGCTGCCTTGTAGAAAGTGCATATGCCCTTGTATTCTCTCCTAAGGATTTTTGGCTGTTGTTTCAAATAAAGGAGACGTCATACTGGGCAAAAGGCAGCTTTGGCACTTGGTAGATGAGAGCAGTAGCCAGACAACAAACAAGACAACGCACTATGGGCATGTGTAGTCCAAGTAACATGTTTAGGCAAGTAAAAATATGTTGTTTTCCAGTGAAGAAAAAGATATCTTGGTTTTGTTTTCTCCATGGGAAAAGGACAAATTTTCGAAATGTGTCATTCTCCTGTTCTTCAAGATAACTGGCCTTTGGGAAGTAATTGAGAGAACTCTTGAAACTGTAACCACCAAACAGTAAGGTTATTGCATTTAGGTAGAAGGGGGAAAAGACATAAACAACAAAAAAAACAAAACAACAAACCCCCCAAGTTTTAGAGCACGAAGAAAAACAAGTACATAGAGCAGTGGTCAAGAACAGGAATAAGCCAACATTACTGCATTCTATATTGAGGTAAAATTTCCTGTGAGAAATGTCTGAAAGAGAACAAATTGCACTGTATAGAATTTTTAATCATAGTACAATAAACCCTTTAAGAAAAGGACAGGCTTACAGCTGAAGTTAAAACCAGGCATAGGAACATCTGTACAAATATAAAGAAGTTAGTTCACACTGCCGCCGTTAGACCGTGATTAAAAAGAGATTATTCCTTCATAATCTATAAAATTAGCAAACAGCACTCAGAAATAAACATAAACACCATCAGAATATTCCAACACTTATTAAATTTTAAATATTTTTAAACCAAAACAATTTCTCTAATGCGTCTGTTCTTTTCAGCTCATCATGACTGTCTTTTCTATGAGCTAAGGGAAATACAGTGTTACAGAGGTAGGGGAAGAAAAGAAAGGGGTTGCTTTTAAGTGATGATTTTTACTTAGCCACCTTTGCTGATACCTAAAATTTTTTTAGAAAATAAAACATTTGTATAGCACTTCTCAAGCGGAAGCATAGGCAACTTGTTCCAGCTTCATTTTTGTGGAAGACTAATGAAATATATACAAAATTGCTAGAAATTAATTTCTTCATAAGTAAAAAACCCCAACAAAACATATACTTTATTGAAATACTAAGCCATTATCTTTTCTATAACTACAATTCACAAAAGTTATCTTACCTCGACTGATATCCATGGCATATAATTCTCTTAGTCCAAGGTCATTAAGAGATTTTGTCACATCAAGGGGTTCTTGACACTGGTAATTCTTCAACAGCAGAGTGTGTGAAGGATCAAACTCACATTTACTACAGATAATTGGTATGAGTTCTTGAAGGGGTGAATGCGGACTAACTCTTATTACCGTCTTCTGTGTCTTCTTGTAGTTTATCACTACCCTTACTGTTTGCTAAAGAGAGGAAAGTTCCAATAAATACCATCAGAAATTCAGAAACAACTGGCATTTTTATAACAGCCTTACAGTAATCACAGGAATTCCTCTTATGGCCAACTTCACCAATGTTACAGATTCAGTAACATCACAAGAGAAACTAAGAGCTATTTTGTGATTCCCTTCTGCTCAAAAAAAAGGACACATGAAACTGTCTGCTCCTCCTCTAGCATATGTCATTTGCCTGTCCAGCAGAGTACATCCCCGGAGCAAGATGCCCTACTAGGTTACATCAGGTAGCTGTAGACATCCGTCAATGAGCCATGAGCGTGTGTGTGTGCATGTGCATAGGACAAAGGTAAAAGGCAACAGAAGAGCTCCCCTGGCCCTGTGTAAGTGCTTTAGATAAATTAAAAACCAGTATTCTTCTATACAGCAGAAGGACAAAGGCAGAAGGGAAGATTTAGGAAACACCCAGAAGTTGCTTTAGTACTTCTAAAAGTTCCTGCCTTCTTAAGGTTATATTAAAAAAAAAAAGCCAAGTAACAACAAAAAAGTACAGTATGTATTAAAGGAAAATGAACATACAATCAGAAGGGCATATATATCACAGCACGACAGATGGTACAAGTTGTTGATTTTCAGTTTGTGGAAGGCTGTATTCAGCACACGTCATCTGCAGAATTTGTCAAAAGGACAGTAAGGAGTAGGATTTCAAATAATATTATAAAGTTTCCTTCTTCGGTAGCAACAATATTTGCTACAACAAACTGAGATATATTTTACCTATGAGGAGTTTATCAATAACATGGAGCCAAGCATTGTACAGGTGTGCATGGTGAGAGGATGACAGACAACAGAAAGAGCTGAAACAAGAGGCTGAGCTACCAGCTCAACTTGTTGAATACAATAGTCATTCTAATTTCTCAACACACTTTAATTTTAGTTCTCACCTCTGGTATAACCGGAGCAGGTTTCTTCTTATCCATTTGTTTTGGCTTTACAAACACCTTTTCCACTTCAAGCATTCCCACTGGTGTGTTGGGTTTGAATTTAATCTGGCTATTTTCTGCTGATACCAACTCTATAGTATAACTTGATGGATTTAAATGATACTGTGCACAGAGAAAGATCAGCAAGTCCATCATGGGCTTCCTGTAAAAGACACAACAGATGACAATTAAGCAGGCTAAAATAAAATGTGCTGCTAAACATTTAACCCAAGTCACCCCTTCCATGACTAAATAATTACTGCCAGGCACCGACTTTAATTATCTTCAACTTAAAAAAAAGCACCAAATCCCAAAAAACCCACCACTAAAAAGAAAATGAAATCAGCTTGCACAAAGGTATGCCAAGTGCTTGAGCAAAGGGGGAAATTTTTGCTTGTGTGAAGTGATGCTTTTCCTGAGGTCAGCAGGGAGATGTGGATTAGCCACCTCGTTTGACATTTGATGGGAACTGTAGCAGTGGTAATAAATGCCCTGCTATTCACTAAGAACAGCTTCCTTCCAAAATTTTTTATATCCATTCTGAAGTTACAAGGGACTTTATTTTCAGAAATTCTGAGCATGAACCTTTGGGAGGAAACAGAAGAAATGAAGCTTTAAGGAGGTCTTGCATTAGGGATCCCAAAATGGGAGCCAGGTGTTTAACAGAGATAGAGGGAAAGAAGCTAAATGACAATATAGCAGTTGAATGCAATTTCTTGAGAAGCTCTTTGTAATACAACTGATGTCCTTTTCACCATGAAGTACGGCAAACCAAATTTTTCATATGTAGTCACAAACTCTATGTCCTTGTTCTCTCAGTGCTCAATGAAGAACATATAGAACAGCATATTAAGACAAGGTGAACATTCCCAGTTGCTACTGGAATGAATTTATTGAAGCCGTACTTTAAACAGAAATGTCATAGAAGTTTAAGTAGATCAAAGGTAAGGACAGTATCCTAACTCTGCACATGACAGAGACTGAAAAAGGTTACAGTCCTATCAGGTCACTGGAACTGGTCATTCTTAAATAATTTTTAGAGTTGGGTAATCATCTGAAAGCAGCATTTCACTTTGACAACCTCTGCATCTCTCCCTTTTCTCAGCTACAAAACAGGGAAATCTATCACCTGCTCTGTCTCACAAGGATATGAAAAGAATTTAAAAGTCTGTGAAGCAACCAAAAGTTATGTCGAAAAGAACAATGAAGTGTCTAAGAGAACATTAATACAGGGTTTGACTGGTATAGCTTTATCAGAAATCTTAAGTTCTACATGTAATCTCGTAACAGATGGAAGTATTCTGGTAGCACAGCCAAATGTGGAAATAGACAGTTTCTGAAAAAGCCATCAAGCTAAGCAGAACTTCAGATAATATAAAAATTGTGAAATACAGTTAAATAGGAAGTTAAATCAAACTTTTCATATGATATGATTCTGTAAAAATTACTGTGAACACTGTTTTTTTTCCCCCTTTAATTAACCCTAGAATATCATTCCTGTTCTCATTTAGTTTTAAAGAACAAGTATTCCTTAATCAAACTGTTTTCTGATTTCTAGAAGCAGGGCTGGACTCTCTGGTGCGCATGCTGCACTTCCAGAAGATGGAAACAGTTTGAAAGCTGACAGACATATACACTGCAGATCTGTTGCTTTTCCCCCCACCCCCTCCAGAGGAAAGTTTCTGCCTGCTTAAGGGGCAGAATACTTGCCTCAGGAGACAAAGGCAGGAGGAACAACAAAAGCAAAAACCATACAGAAATGATGGTCCAAGGTGTCAAAAAGCTATCAGATGATCTGAAGAGGTATAGAAGGAACTAACATACTCCTGTGCCTTCATCACGGTGATATATATCAGCCTGAGGAATACCATGAGAAATGCACTGAGCACTGCAGAAACATCCTCCCTTTTCACATACCTAAACCAGAGAGTTTACCTCAATTCTTCTCTCATATATATCACAACCTCCTCTGAGTAGAAGAAAGAAGGAGCTACTCTATTTCTTGTATTTCTAACCCATAAGAGAACAAGTACATCCATCACACCCAATAAGAGCTGCAAATGCAAATCGTGTCATTCCCCCATTTCACTGGAGGCAGGGCAGGGGAGGGGAGGTGGAAGCCAGAGGAAACAGCAGACACTACTTCTGTAGCGACCTTTCTGGTTATCAGTCTATCCAATAAGTTACCCATTACTTTTCTTCTTGTGCATTTTTATATACTGACTGGCTTTAAAAGCTGCCCTTCCTCTGGTCTTCAGTTATTGGAGAAGGGTAAGAACACCAAAGATGACCAGGATAAGAATTCACAAACAAAGATCGACGAAAGCCATCCTATGGAAATGTACGATGGCGACAGGGGCAAGCCCTCACGTTAACCACAGTCACAAGAAGTGACAGAATGATAAGTGAGAAACATAGCTGTTCAAATGCAACAGACAGGTACATGCAAATTAGTACATGAAAACAGTGATTCAGGGCAAATTTGCTTTCCGTTGGTACTTCCAGAAATGACCTGCTTGGCTGGAGGATGCTAGACTTTAAGTCCCCCTCCTCCACTGGAGGCCAAGACACCTTCAACAACTACTTTAGATAGATATTCATACAGTCATAGAAAAAGTAGTATTTTTTTGTAATCACATCCTCTGAAAGTTGCAAAACTATTTTCCACTGAAGCCTTCAAGGATTGCAGGTTGCAGAATACACATATCACAGTAAATTTAACAGCTTCCATAATTAATATTTAGTAAAACTCCAAGAACTGGCCATCAGCTGTCTCAGAGTATATCATCTGCTTATCCTCCCTTACCCAATTTCAGTAAAATCTTTATTCACAACTTCTTTCACTTCATTATATTGCTTGGTTTTCTGGAAATTTCTGATCATAAGTTTATTTACATATTCCCGCACCCCTTCATTTTTCATCTATTTTCCTCTGGTTCCTACCTAAGTAACAATAAAGAGTGGCTAATAGCACACTCTCATTACATGACATAACTGTTAGTTAAATGGTGAACCTTCACCTAGAATGTATCAAACCATGTTATGTTTGTAACCAATAGTGAAAAGTGTCACTTTAAATAGTGGATCAATTTTTAAAGAAAAAAAAAAAACGCAAATTTCCACACTCCTCTCCAAAAATGAGGGCTGAGCACTTACTACTTAAAAAAAAAAAAGAAGTGGAGATTCTTACATGATCAAACTTTAGGAACAAGGTTTTCCCACCACGAGACTCAGAGTAAGCATCACTAATAAACAAAACTGTCAGTAACCACCAAAAGTATTCCTAGGTAGGGATGGAATTTAAAAAAATTAAAAAAAAAAAAAAAGAATGGAAAAAATAGTTTGGCTTTCTGTAGATCTCTGATTACTTAAGCCTATGGCTTCATGGCCTTCCTTGCAAAAATATTTACTAATCCTATTCTCTAAAGAGAAAAATTCACTTGTTTTCACAGAGAACAACCAAAAAAAAACCCCAAAGACCCCAGAATTTGTTACTAACAAATGTAAGTACAATAGTTTTGAAAAGTAGGGCAACACCACAAAGCTCGTTATACAGAGTGAACCAACAGTTGATTAAGAATACCCTAATGACTGAAAATACTCAAGAATGGATCAAATGGAAACTCAAAGGGCTTTAAGAAAACAAATTCAGCAAAGCTAAGGTCTCCCTGAAAGGCATGTGAAACTGAAGCCCTAAACATGCTTCCCTGCAAAACTGTTTGTTTGAAACACCATTTCCAAATAAAATGTATGTCACTATCATATTGACCCTTGAAATCTCCAAGTTAATTTGCATAAAACTTTCTCAAACTCTGCATTTCTTCCTTGTGGGAAACAAAAAACAAACTTCAAATGATCAGGCTGCTAAATAAAATAGTTCTTCAAGCTATTTTTTCTTCTTTGGCTGCAGAAAATTCAGTCCTATGCTGTATTTAGAACCAATGGAGAAGATTCAGAAAAGTCACTCTGAAAAACATTTCAATAAGGGGTGAGGGGGGAAGCTCTTCCCTCATTCCCTTCTTCTGAACAGTGTACCTTTACTTCCTACCACTCATTGTTCTTACCATGTTTTTTGGAGGATTTTGTTTGGTTGGTTGTTTTTAAATAACTGTTTGCCTGGACCACCCTGCAGGAATCCTGGTGACAGAAGAATGTGAATGCCACTGTCAGATTCTGACCAGTTGAACTGAATCCCCATCACCAACTACTACAAAATACAAATCGGTGTCCAGGCTTAAATAAGAGAATATACCCATGCCTAAAGTTTCAGAGTGAGGAATGAGCTATTTCATTCCTCCTTCTTTTTCTCAGTCTCTCAGGTTTTTGCTTTAATTGCCCATAAAACAACTCAAGGATCAAAAATTATTCTCTCTTGCAAACTAAACCCCCTTTTGGATTTCTTTCTGATCCACTTCTGCCCGCTTCTACTCACTTGGGATATTTATCTATGTCACATCTTGCTTTGTTCTACATAGCTCTTGTTATCCACTATGCCAAATAGAGAGCAAACCAACCTAACTTCATCTGAGAACAGTATCACAGAATGATACAGGGTTGGAAGGGACCTCTGGAGATCATCTAGTCCAACCTCCCTGCCAGAGCAGGTCCACCTAGAGCAGGTTGCACAGGAACACATCCAGGCGGGTTTTGAATGTCTCCAGAGATGGAGACGCCAGTAGAGAAGTTTCTTCTAGTGAACTACGGCATTTGTGCACATGGCTGTACAAACTTTTAGTTTTGCTTTTCCTAGTATGAGACTTAAAAAGGTATTCTCTCCTTGGGAGCTTCGAAGCTGCTCATCTCTGATTACGAACAGAGAAGAGACAAATTAGCAATGTATCTGTTTGTGTCATTTCTAGAGGGATCTTGCCTATTTGCCCACAAAATGAGACTGTGAAGACAGAGCAAAACTAGAAGAAGAGAGAGTTTGTTCCACAGTGGGCTGCAGGTCCTGTACAGTATCTCCCCTCACTCTGAGTGAGCCTAACATGTGGTAATAGAGGTTCTTATTTGCAACAGAGCAATTTATGAAATCAATCACATACAGTATCTTGATCAGAAAAAAAAAAGTAACTAAGGGATAATAAAGCTGATTGGGAAATGTGTGTGCTTCCTGATAAGCCTGCGACACTGAGTAATTATACACAATACAATTTGACCAAGTGAAGTAAGATATATGCAGCATTCCTTTCCGGCACTTGGTTCTGAGCAAAACGAGATAGACAAGATAGAGGCCACACGGTACTCATAAGTGTGGACAAAGGGAGTGAAAAGAAGAAAGAGAAGTGCCTGACAGTGTACACATGGAGTTTCACCTTTAAGAACTTTTAAAAACAGAGGACAGCACCATATTTACAGACAGCAATATTCCTTCCTGTAAACATGCTAGCAAGAACACCATAAAGCATGACAGTAGTCCCCAGTTATTTCAGAAAACTTCTTCTGAGAAATATAACATCAGATTTAAATTGGGAGGGGTGGGGGAGGAGCGGAGACAGAGAATCCACAAGAGTTCATCTACTGCAGCTCTGCTGAACAAGCTGGTATTTACTCTCTAAGCACCATCCCCATGAACTCTAGCAAATGAAAAAGCATGCAAACAGACTCAAGCTGCAAAAGTCTTTGTCTCCCATTAATAAGTGAAGTAGGTGTAACTACTCATTTACATTACCTAGTTTAAATAAATAAATAAAACCAGACTGCTTGCTTTCAGTGGCAAAGACACTGGCAATACACTAATGCAAGTACAATATACAAATAGTTTCTTTATTTCTCCTTAGGAAAGCAACAAACTGGCATCCTAACTGCTCTGATCCATACAAGGCCTTCTTAGTAGACCTGCTACGATAATTAATGTAACATTATAAGTCCCAGGACTTATGATTTCAACTCACCAGTCAATGTCCAGGTCTTTCTGAACTAAAGGTGACTTGAGAGTTACATGCATAATCTATACTACCAATTATCAGACTGAAATACATATTTCAAATTAAAACCAGCTCAAGCAAAATATATTTAATATTAAGAAAAAGGTTTTCCAAAGCTGTAGCTAGAAACTATTTCTTTGAATCTTTATAGATTTTGTCTGAAGCGATGACACCTTTTTTTAGGACTGCTAGTAGTTTATAGGTAGTAGTGCTGAGCAAGTATTGAACTCATGACTTTGTGCCCAAATAGGATGCAGGAACTCATCTTTAGGTCTAACAAGGAAAACTAAGCGGGAAAATTCAGTCACTCATCCAAATCAGTTTTTTTCTAGAGACTTGCAGCGACTAGAAAGAACAACAGGTATGGCTACACTTCCTGACAGATGCCATGCAGAATTTCTGAATCTCAAAAACCAGTTTTTCCAAAGGTAGGAAAATGCATAATGTATATGTTTCCACACCTATCCAAAAATTTTCAGACTTATACAACTCATGTATTTTACTGAGTGATTAAAAGCTGGATGAAGGTTGAAGTAAACTAGAGCAAGAAAAGAAGATTAAACAAAAAAGTATTTTGTGTAACTTGCCTCCCATTAACTGTAGTATACTTGATCACATCTCCTGGCAGGACCACTGATAGTTCAATGTCTTTATCGATTACATTCTCTTTCTGTTCCATGATGAGGTTGGCTGATTCTGTGTCATCAAATGGAGAAACAGCAATGGGTTTTGTTGCAGATGGAGGAGGTGGTGCTTTAGATTTTCTTCTGAAATAAATGGATAAAAATTAAAAGTCAAGTATGTATTTATACATATGATTCCATACTGTCAAACTGGAACTGGAATGAACCACACTTAATTCTTTTCACTGAGACTGTGCAAGTGATATGTGCAAGTAAGGGATGAGAGAATATTAGAAACATAGGATGAGTGGTGACAGAAGATACAACAGTCCAAGGTATCTGTCATATTGGGAAAAAACCAAAAACCAACAGCCTCATAAACATCAAGCCCAAACCAAAAGGGTTTTTTAATATATGTTAAAAGAGTAAATTAATTACTCATTTTCCTCCCTTGAATTACACAAAGAACCCTGGGTCTGCATTCTCCAAACAGATTTACAGGATTAGTATAAACAGGAATACTGTACTATGCAGTATGAAGCCAAATGGCATTGACAGTATGTTTAACATATAGGAGAGAGAGGCAAGGGAATAATCACACTTTTTCTCCCCAAATTTTTCTTTTGATTATCAAAATCATTCAAACAGCTCTAGTTTATTTCCTTCCATACAGGAATAAAATAGTATAATCAATACTTCTGTTGTAATTTCTTGACATTTCGGTCACATTATGCTAACCTCACCTATGCTGAGTTCCTATTTTAATTTTCTCACTATCCTTTCCCATCTTAGTGACAAGCCAGTGTAATCTTGAATGCAAAAAGTGATCACTAAATAAGCATCACTTATTTTACTTAAAAAAAAAATCCAAAATGTTATAAAAGGAATACTGTCTACACCTCTCAATATATTTATGTTACAGTAAATTCTAAGCAGGACTCTCATGTCCTACAATGTATAGTCTAGCATACCCTTTTATTCAAATAACTTTCCATAATTCACCAAAACTGTCACAAGGAAAAGATGGTATTATTAAGAATTTCACTATTAGAAACAAAACCAAAACACACTGTGAAGACACGTTACCTCATAAGAACTTTTCAATTGCTTATAAACATTCTTTTAAAAAGCCTGAATGGAGCCACACTCACAGAAAGTTAAAATACATTTAAAACACAATGCACAAAGGTTCCAAAAATATGCTTGCAACTTAAATTCTGGAGCTGTATCAAAGTTTGTTTACTCTAAATAGAACCAAAAAACCTAACTTCTATAATTGTCGTACAGAATTACAGCAAAAGATCTAATGTACAATAATTAAAACCATACATGTTTCTTTGGAAAATAAAGTTTAAAGTCACTCACAAAGAAGAGCAAACAAGGTCCAGAGCAGCATTGCAAAAGACGACTGTGTAATGAGACTTCACATGACCGATCTGTTGCTGAAAGTGCTTAGAGTTTTGAACTTCAGAACTCCGTGCTGAATAATTAACTATTCACAGCCTCCCAAAGCTAATCAGGAGTACCCACAGATCTCCAAACACACCGAGTGAGGATTCGCCGTCAAAATTTATACCTCCTCTCCGTTAATGTTTTAAATTAGTTTTGGTGCACTCCACATACAATTCAAGAAGTGTGGTGTAAGCTGCAAATTTAACTTCAGTCTCTACAGCAACTCGCCCGGGTTGTTTCTGGTTTATGTGAACATTGAAAAATGTATGAATCAAACTTCATTTTACTCCTCCACCACTTTTTTTTTTTTTTTGCATGATTTTTAGCTTTCATATAGTTGCCAAACAGAAACTATTAGCCAATTCAGACCATCAATACAAATACTGAAATAAAAAAACAAAAACCTAAAAACTCACCCTATGACATTACTACCAAAAAAATCCTAACCCAAAGTCAAGCAGTACTGCTTTTCCCTGCTCATTCTTATATCTTTAAGTGATTTCAAATGATTGTTAAATGATATTTATTGCAACTGAACTCAGAATTTAATCTTTGAAGACTACATGCCACAGAAAGATTTGCTGGCAAATGCCAGTGGACTCTATTTTGCATTAAGCAGACAAATGCAATGTCATTGCTGAAACTCTACTACAACTAGAGAGTACTTAATCACACACAGCAATAAATGCACAGTCCACATCAGTAAAATGCGGCTCTATTTATACAGTATCTAACTTACACTATAGAGAGCTAGAACTGATAAAATACTCATGTCAAAACTTGTGTGCAACAGCTAGTTTGATAAAGTTCCATGTATTTATAAAGAACACATACATACACACACAGGGTAAGGCAGTCTTACAGGGTCAGCTGACTCTCCACTTCCACCACTGCAGAGCTATGTAACCCACCCATCTCTAGCACAACTGCATGTTCTCTGTGGTTGGTTACGCTTACATTTCCCACCCCCAACAAAGGAGGAAAAATCTCTGAGTATACTTGCTCAGAAATTACGCTGAATTTTTGGCAACCTCTTATTAAACAACAGGGATGCAAATACTTTCATTTTCTGTTTTCAGATGCCATGTCTCTCTTTTCTTCATTTTTCACTAATTCTCTCATCTCCCATTCTTAGCCCAAAGTATTTACATTTGTTCTCACAGCTTTTTGTTTTCTTGAGCTTGTGTCTCTATTTTGAGACAGGAGAGGCTGCCTGACAGGTAGTGGAAGCCCTGCACTCCCAGTGACCCACAGCTGGTACTGGGCACTAAGAACAATTCAAGTTACCATAATTACATCTACAGGTGCAAATCAAGAGCAGCAAGTGACAGGATTGTGGAAATACACTTGCAGGGGTAGTTTTAACCTACAACCCACCTCTTTTGCACTATGGAGCCTCCAAGAAGCCGACACAAGTGATTTCACTTACAAAGGCATCCTCCACATGCCATTTTATTCAAACACAAAAAATGAAAGCCAGCATTATGCAAGTAACTCCAAGTCTATGCTCCATTTCAAACACTAATCCATTGTAAAGAACAAGCAAAAGTCCAGTTCTCGCCTCCTCACACGTCTACCAGGTACTCTGCAAACCAAGAGAGCTGCTGGTTTTTAATGAATTTGCCAAAAAGGCAGAGAGAGTGGTTAAGGTAGTTTCTTCTCCTGAAAAGAAGAAACCCCTTGATTTTTAGTGAGACAAATACAACCATAACAAAGATAATAAATTCCCAATCATATAAAAATAACGCTTTAGGGTCAGAAAAAAAGGTGTTCAGTAAATGGTCTCACTCACAGCACCTTTCATGTTCAGATAGCTTCCAGATGTGCTAGGAGCTATGCGGACCTATTCTAATTTTCAAAGTGTCCCGGTTTGAAGTAAAACAGAACTAACTTTTTGTTTAGTAATTTTACATTAGCTAGGCCTCTTCTAACTCCCTGAAATTAATGGCATATTGTGGAGAAAACTGCTTGTTCTCAGAGCGATAAGACCAATGTTTGTGCTTCATGCCAAGGAATGGTACGCAGAGAGGCTCTTGCTTATACTTATTGCTATAACAACCAGGGTCAGCCAATTTCATTATTTGCCCCGTTGGAGGGTCAGAAACAGAAAAAGTGTAGGGGGGTCACACCTCTGGGGAAGAGCGGACAAGACAGGTGACCCAAACCTGACCAACTGGGGTATTCCACCCATCTGCCCCACGCTCACTATAAAAGCTGAGGGATCAAAGGGTCAACTCTTTTTCTCCAATGGCCAACATCTGAATAGGACTCTGTCTGTTCATCTGCCTTTGATCCCGATCCACATGTTCCTGACTCCAGAGCTGGAACCTAGTTCCCAACCGTCACTGAGTCCAATCTGGGACTTCCCCAGTGCCTGCTGGTGACATCATCCTGGGAGCTTGATACGGTTTTGTATACATTTGTATCCATTTAATTATTTTCTTCTTTTTGATTTTAATATTAATACTTCGTTAAAGTAGTTTAGTTCATTCTAAACTTCTAAATCTCCTTCTCTCTTCCTCTCCTCTCTTAAGGGGGAAGGGGGTGGAGGCGGGGGGAGAAAGGGCCATCTGTCTGTCTGGTTTTAGTAAATTTGGCCAAAACCACAACACAAAGTAAATACTATGAGTTAGAAAAAACAAAACCATAGTCTTTATTTTCATGGCCACTACAGAACTAAAGGAAAGCTGTGGGAAGAATCAAAGTACAGCTTATTTAGCTATGACAGAGGGAGTTAAAAGACAAATTTAACCAAATAAGGCCACAACTCATAATAAGAACTCCTCTGGAAATTGTGCTGCAGTATCCCACACAATGTGGGTCGTCACTCCTTCCTTGTCTCCATAGGTCCTGGCCCCATCAACTAACTGACCTTCCCTACACCAGACATTAAAACTGCTAGTCTCAACTCGCCTGCAGGGATGTACTCCCTGCTGTTTATCACCAGACAAACAATTCCAGCTACCTATTACATTGCAACAGCTTGAATGTCATCTTGTGCTTAATCAATTGCTTAAGACAAAGTAGGAAAGAAAAAACAAAAAAAGGAGACCACTGCTTATGCCAAGTCTTTCAGCTAGCCCTCATCTTATGAGATTATATTGTTCCCAAGAGAATGGATTTATATCTCTTAGAAATTTAAATTTCTGAAATCCCACCTGCAATTCCCACCAGCCTTTGTGACAAAATACAGCTCCTGTAAAGACATTAAAGAATTCTTTCAGCCAAACGCAGATAGAAGATTTCACCATTTTCTTAACAAAAGCCATTAGTCTTTTAAAATCAAATACAAGTCCATAAATCAGCATTTCATGTGTTTCAGATCCCTCTTCTACAAAATAAAGTTTCATTGCTGTATCTCAATGAATTCCTACTTGCCAAAAAAAATAACAGTGTCAATGACCTGAATGTGCGGAAGCCCTTTTAAAAAATAAATAAATAAATAAAGCATCTACTTATTTGATGTAACCTTTTTAAAAACCAACAAGCTTTCATTTCCTGTTGGAAAGGTACAAGCAGTATATTTTTAACTATCAGTATCTAGAGAATGGCACTGAAAATAATGAGAAATACTTGAACTTACAGTGACCTGGATATTGCAGTTATCACCAGCACTTCCTCTTGATAAGGATCACTTTCCCCCAAAAAATGGAGAATAAAAGAGGAAATCTATCTGCTAGATTTGTGTACAACCAAGGGCTCAGCATAAACAACTCACCACTTCAAATCTTGATATCAAGGAATATTAATGTTTACGGCACTTCCCATCTTGAACACAATTACATGAGACACAAAGACAGCTTGATAGCCCTCTCACTGAAATTATTTCTGATCTAACATCCAACATCAGAACCATCTCTCAAATTTTCTATAGCAATCACCTAAGACAGGAAAGGTCATAAGGGACCTCACCTGCAATTCAGTGATCTCTCGGGTACCGAAAAATTCATTAAACATAGTACAATAAAAATTTTTTACTGCACAACACATAGAGTTAAGTTTGTTAATTTGACTTACAGCACCATGAAGAACACTGTTTTATACAAAGAGCAACTACACAATTTTTTATATCAAACTTTACAAAATTATATATGCCAAAAGTACAAGCAGCACTTCATTTTATTTTCAGTCAAAGTCAGAGAATGATATCGCTCTACTAAAATTGCATCACAAGAGGAAAAGGGCCACTGCAATAAAGCTTCTTCTAGAACTTTTCTTGTCTTTGACCTCTCACCCCAAGCAATTATTATAAAGCTTTCTTGATTATTACAATAATGCTGCTCCACTGCTATGCCATAGTAGCAAACAGTCAAAACCTTGCACATCATCTGCTCAACCAACGAACAGCTGAACAAGAGTTCAGGTCTGCACTAAGTACATTAATTTGGTTTGGTTTTTGTTTTTTTTTTTTACAAAGATACATCAGTTTTGTCCAACAGGTATACAAAATATTTAAGCCCCTAATTTCACCTATATTCCCAGCTCAATACTCATCTTTAATATTCACTGAATAAATTTGTATTCTACACTAAGCAAAGATCATGAAAGTACCAACTTGCCTCCTGTTTATTCAGTTCCCTCTTTGGGGATTATGGTTTCACAGCATCACCACCGCACATCTTCAAGATCAAACATCACTTGCTAGGAAAAAGCTTGGAGACAACTGCGGCATTACTGTCTGATCTGCTCATTATAGTCCAGCAAAAAACTGAAGTTATCAATGCAAGTCACTCAAAAATCACTGCTATGTGTTTCAGGCTTACGTATAGATAGTCTCTTTTCTTTTTTTTTTTTAAAAAAAAAAAAAAGAGAGAGGAAGTGTTTCATAAGACATAAATGTTCAGTAATCCACATTTTCAGTTACTTTCCAAGTTGGAACTCCCAAATTGGGACTTGATAATTACATAACCAAACACATGAAAAATGGAGTATTTTACAATAGTGTCTATTGTCAATGGGCCAGTCTGAACGGCTGGTTTCATCTGCAGTATAATTATGGATGATAGCTTTGTTTTCTTTCCTTTAGTGAAATGCAGCTCTATTTTAATTTTCATTGTCCTTAATCTGAATACTAACAATCACATTGACATATCTATTCCACATGGAATATTTTTCTTTTAGCCTGAGAACCAGAATACATGGCTTTTCTTGTTATAGAGATGTTGTAAGGCCACTCTGCATAACCTTGCGATAGACTGAAATGAAAATACTCGAGAAACAGGACTATTACTCTTCCCACCCTTATCCCCACCAGCACAGCAAAGTAGTCTGTATATGAGCACAGGCTCTTTCTATGCACATGAAGCTTTTTTCCCTGTCTATGATCTGATACTTGGCATCTAGTCTCTTAAAGCAAAAAAACCTTCTTCCAGAGATCAGTGAAAACACAGAATTTAACAATGACCAATGTGTAATATATATTTTCATTAGTGATTTCATTTAAAAAATCTGTATTTAAAAACAAAACATTATTAAACAGCTAGCATCCTACAATATATGCGTATCTATTTACCTGTGTTCTATTAGCAAAGAGCAGAAGATTCCCAAGTCCCTAAATTATCTGTTCATCATTATGTGGAAACATTGCATGAAATCAGTTAAAGACAACAGCGTCATATTACATATAGCTACAACAACATATGTGCATGGTTATTGCAAGCACATATCTTAACATTTTGCAATTCCTGATGATGAGTCCATTTGTAGGACATCTTTAAAACGGTATTTATTTCATACCACAATACAATCATCCTGTTTTCTCATTTTCAGAGAGACTTCTCTTCCACATTTTGGATTCATCCATTCCCATCCTGGCTTTTTCCAGCCCAAGCTGACAGAAAAAGAACTGACTGGACACAGGCACAAAAAAAACCCCCACTTTTAGCTTTTTCCAAAACCAGAAAAGGCTATTTTGTTTATAAGCTTCTAGAGATTTTCCCCCTCAATGACTGTTACACTCAGAAAATTGAAATGAGAACATTACCTATAACTGCCTATCTACACTACATCTTAACCGCCTTTCACTGCTGCTTGCTCCATCCTACCTCCTCCTCCACACACGCATTTCTAACAAGTTGCTTTAAAGAAATTCTAGAATTTTTTTCAATCACTTAAAGTTTCAGATCAAAAAGTCAAAAGTTACGCTATAGTTGTATCAAAACACTCTCTGCACAACTGTATAATTCTTGTAATTCAGCAACTGAATTTAATACTAACTAGCACCAGTGAAAGTAAGTCTATGTATTTATAACATTCAGTAAGCACAAGGACTCACAAAATCCTCCCCCAAGGAAAGTACAGTCGCTTCTATACAACACATTTTATGTTATGGCACACTCATTGACAAATTACAGTTCACTCAGTTCTCACAACTACTCACAGCTTTGGCTCACCTTTTTATAATACATGAAATAGGTAAAAAATTAGACTCAGCATGAATTTTACCTTTGCTTAAGATCTATGGCTGCACATATACATCATCAAAATTATTTGTTCCTCCCTTCTTACAGGCTTTAAATTTTTCTTATGCAAGGAAATGAAAGGGATTAAACACTAAAGGTAGTCTCCAATGGCACATTCAAATTTGCTTTCAATTCCAGCACTGCTTGCCAAGAATCTCAAAAAAAAAACAAAAAAAGAAAAAAAAAAGTAGTCACAAACCTGACAATATCGTGTCTTCCTCTGGACATTGATTACTTTGTTGTCACATACCTGCATTTGGATCACAGAAAAGAGACTCCTCAGCAGCATGTTGCTTTTTTCTCTAACACTGCAGTATGTTGTCCACATTTGTCTTTTAATGAAAGTCCTAAAACAATATAGTTTTCTTAATTGCAACCCTTAAGACCAGACAGCTTCTGGTACATGACAGAAAAGCTATTCCAAACACTAAGATTTGTTCTATATATTAGAAGACTTACAATTTTCTTTTTAAAGTATCAGGAGACCATAATAATCAGTTTCTAAAGTGGAAACACTTCTTCCCACCCTCAAACTGAACGTCTGAACTTCCCTCTTGGGTCTGTGGCTGATGTTTTGTAAGAATAGAGACTCACATGGGACTGTAAACATAAAATTCATCTAAGAATTATTCTCATTTCACTCCTAATGGAGCTTTCTCACACTAAGATTAACCTGAAAACATCTAACATCTATCTGAAGACTTCCACAAAGTCTTTAACTTGCCATCACCTCTACTTCTACCTGAGGTTTTAAGGTCTAGTAGGCCTACTGATTTTCTATACCAGTTAAATAAATGAGAATTTAAGTGGAATTTGTTTCCCTACAGCTCCTGAAAATGACTAGGTTTTTAATTTTAGAGCTAATTGAATATACGACAAGAGAATGTTTAAAAATCACACTCAAAGAACAGTTTACTGTTGCTCATGAAAAGCACTGCTCTTTTTGGTGGCATTTAAAATAATAATTTTAAACTGGAGTTTGGCTAGTTCATCTTGACTAAGCTATTACCAGGTTTCTACATGGTATTTGAGTTGCCAGAGGTGTTGTAAAAAAAGGTTACTCTTAAGTTAGCTTTAACATACTGTAGTATTCTAATAATTTTCCTTTACGTTAAGCAGCCTGAGTATTTGCTGTACCAGCCTCATAGCATCTATACAACGTGCCTATCAGCCTTGATACTAGTCTTTCATCTCTAGATCAATATCAGTGTTTGATACACAGTCTATCTCTTCATTTCTACTCTATAAAAGCACCAGCTGGATGTAAAGATCAAGGTATGGATCAATGGGAGTCAAGCACTGTCCATTCTTAGGTTATCCCTTCAAGCCAGGCTTATCAGACGTGTAGGACAAAATAAAGGAAAAAGAGTTGCTGTTCCTTCTCCATAGAGAAACAGAAGCTTTCAGGTTCTAAACTTGTTTGCTTAGTTATTTGGGGATGATTCTAAAGTTACATTGTATGGATATTGTGTCTAGCAGGTGGCCTAATAGTTACCAAAAAAAACAAAGTTCACAAACGCATTTGAAATTCAGTTTCCAGGTAGAGAAACAAACACAAACAATTTGTAAATCTTTTGTGATAATGAAGTACAGATAAGTGCACTGTGAAATACAGATTCCCAAAGTGGAAAGGAGACCAATATTGCAAATAATATCGGTATTTTAAAAATATCACTTAGGAATAAGATGGTACTAGAAATGAGGCACTGGATACATAGCTCTCCCAACACAAAAACTGATAGACCATGCCAGTAGTAATGCCACAGATGGTAAGATTACTAATAAACTGATCTTTGAAGATTATATCTATGGGTTTACTCAGTGAGGTTCCAGCCAAAAACAAATAATCTGCAAGTGTTCTCTTACTTATGCTTATACTCAGATGTCTGCTACAAAGAAAGCAAAATACGTAAAATACCTATGCTTCCACTCTATTTCCATAAATAAATTGGATCAAGAAAACAAGGTATCCCTGGAATCAAGACATGTTTTCAAAGCTCCTGCTAGAGAAAAGTTTTTCCTGGTTAATGGGATGTGTGGAATCCCCCACTAACTAGCCTCATAGCTCTGAAGAAAAGAATTTTTTTTTAAAAAAAGTTTTATCCTAGAGAGAAAGAAATCACAGAACTGGGACGGTAACCATGACAGTAAGGTGAAAGCTTAATGGAATCTTCGGACGTCTGATTCACAGTAAAAGCGAGAAAGCAGCAAATGAATCCTCCAGCTCCCTCCAGACCATTTGGAACGGACACTTGCCCGTCTGATTGTCTGTCCCCATGGAAGTGACAGTCTTGAAAACAGAAGAGACTGTATTCGAGCCATAATTCATGCAATGTTTTCTCTTATTATAAGGAAAAAGGGGAGATTCAGAGGCAATGTAAACACAAATCTCTATGGTATGGGCATGTTTTCAATTGTGTCCCTCTTAGGATTAAAGGGGCACCAACTCCAATATAAGCTTATATAATGCAATTCAGTCAAGTACAAATTTAAAACTTTCCTAGAAAAATGCTTCATTCATTGCCCTTCAAAACCAAATCATAACTATTATTACAATGACCTCATCAAGCTCACTTAAAACATATGAAAGAATACCCAACTGTTGAGCTCAAACAGTCACTGACTTAGTGTTGTCTTACGCCATCCAACAAAACATAGCTCCTCTCTAGGCATAAGAATTGCCTTGCTATCAGGAAGACAGCCAAGAGCTCAGAATCCTACCAGGCAACAGAGGATAAAAAAATACTTTATGCTCTAAATTAGCATAAAGTTTATTATTATTACTGAGGGATTATAGAAACGTGGTCTGATATAAAAGTTCCTTTATAGCACATTCTGTTGTGCCAAAAGAAGTGTAAAATAAAACAAAATAACACAAACAAAAAAGAAGATGTGTAGTGGAAAATTAGTTCCAACTACGTTACTTCTAAGGAGGTTAAGAACTTAGACTTCTGAAGTAAATAGGGCTAACACAAAGTGCAAATACAAACTTGGCACGTCCATGTGCAACACACCTCTGCAGTAAGCAAACACTTATATCTATTTGCAACCTTTTCACAAAGTATTAAATGCAAAAAAATAACCCAGATTTACTACCAAAAGAAAGTACAAAAAAACTTGAATGACATTCAAAGCTATTAAAACTTCATATGACTCACTTAGCCTTTATTATATTTACAGTTATGAAAAAAGCCTGACAGAAAGGAAGGAGCAGGGAAGAGAAAGCAGTAAATCTGTAACAGTAATTGAGTAATATATAACTGGCTGAATAAACAGGAAAAGAAAACAAAGAGCAGCTTGAACTGAAAGGGGGAGCTTAACCTTTGATACACTAATAAATCTAACAAATGCTTAAAACTCAAGCAAACGTATGTTACCTCCACTAGGAACAAACCCTCAAATCTTTTTTCAAGAACCGCTATAAAAGGATGCTCATACAGATGTTTTTCTCCCATGACCAGTAAGAAAAGTTCAATTAAGAGTTCTCAAATAGAGCAAAACTTGATCTGCCCTTCTGGCCGTTATCTCCTGGTCATGAAAGCAGGTATAACACCACTGTCTTTTCAAAGCCTGCAGATGAAACACATAGCTCTGCTCATAGCTTTTTCAGCTGCTATTCTGAACATCAATAGAAGTAAGAATTGTCAATTTATCCGAGCTTTTCTGCTGCTGCTTTTCTCTCCTGTTCAAAATCATATTTTAGAAGTAACACTGGAGGCAGGCACTGGACGGATTTAGAGGTTGGGAAAGGTAAGGAAAAGAAAAGCACCACCACTCAGTATCACAGTGGCCAGGAAAGAGACTAATACAGACCCTTCCCTTTTTCCTCACACACATACATCCCTCAAATATAGCTACGTGGGTGTAGGTGTGAGTGGGCAATAGATAAAATAATTCAGGACAGCAGCTAGTAAGCTCTGCAGTAACAACAGGGAAGGCAAACTTTACTCCTTTTTAGCTGCTATAAAAGGTTGGGTTCAACTGCAACAGTCCCATTTCCCACCTGAAGGTTCTGATACAAGAATAATTGAGCCAAGCACAGTGATGAGACTTTGGAAAGTGCTGTAGCTAATTTCTGGGTTTTATATAGGTGTTTGGAACAGAACAAGCTTTCTCCCTTGTAGAAAACTCTTCAGCCACCAGAAGCCTTCTCTTAGCAGTTATGTCCTTTAGCTACCTAAGTTTGGTAAAACCTCAAAATGTTTTGTACATTTACATAACCAAGAAATACAAGGGTTTAGTTAATTGGAGAACAGAGAATATTAAGCATTGGAAGAGAATGGGAAGCAGGGAAAGTTTCCTATCCTGAGCAAGAAGCTTAAAAAAACAATATATATAAATACATATGTATATATATACACACAGAGATGCTATGTGACACATGAAGAACAGACAGAGAATTCCTATACAGACAACCATGTCAGCAAACAAGGCATCCTAGTTCATTACAGGGAAGAAAATGAAAGAGAAAAAAAAGTTAAGCTCAGGCTAAGAAACTGTGTTGAAACAAGCGGGTTTTTTACTAGGTTGCAAGAGAACTGCTTGGCAGTTAATATCCAGAAAACTAGGATGTAATAAAGTGATTTCTCCCGAAGTACGAACAGCATAGCTTTAGTTCCCCAGACACACCAAGCATCTCGGGCTAGCACTCCTTGCAAAACTAAGAAGAAATGCTTACCTGCCACCAAATTCTCTTGCTCATCTTTCACAGCATCTTCCTCAACACTCACTCCCCTCCCTGCATCCTCCTCAGAAAGCAAAGTTAAAACCCTCTTACCTTCAGAAACAGGGCCACATTTACTAGCTCCTCAAATGTCAGTGGTGCTGCTGGAGCCCTAGCCTGATCTCTTATGCACTGTATGAGGGGAGATGGATGGTACGAAGCACAGCCAGAAGTCCTATCCCAGCTTTCTTCATAGCATAAGCCTGACCAGCGGTTTTCATAGCCACCTTTGCTGTTGCTGACAGCGGAAGCTCCCTCCCCTTTGCCCTACTTTAACTTAAACTCCCTTATTGGTTGGCAATTCAGGGCCCCAAATGGAATGCTATTATTTCCTCCCCAAAACTCATCCTCATCTAACACAAGAGCTGTTAAGAGGCCCCTTCTCATCTTTCTTCTGCACACCCACAATCCCCCGGATCCATTTCATACTGGATTCTTGCAACAGCCAAGGAAGGAAGAAGATATTTCTTCAAGGAAAGCTGGCTCCCTGCATGATCGTGGTAACACCAAAGCTGTTTCGGACGACCCATTAGTTCCGTTAAAAGCCCCTGCTCTTTCTGAAAATGGGTGCAGGGCTTTAGCATTAACTATAAAGTAGGAAAAAATTCTGTAGGAAAGGGAGAATCATACTTCTTACTAACCTTTATAACAATTATAACCAGTAGCAGCATCAGTCTGCTCTGGGGAATATAGAGGAACTTTCCTATACAATTATGCTGAATAATTTGCTGTAACTATTATACTTCACTCTCTTATTCACCCCTCAACTTTTTCAACTTTCACTATCACAAATTTACACCCAGTATTTTTCACTGCTGAGTTTTTAACATGCTCAAATATGATTCAGTGCCAGAAGCATACTGACTTTTACAAGAAATTCAACTGAACAAGATTTCTTACATTCTTTCCTTGTTGGTGTAAGCAAAGTGCAACTTGGCATTGTGCAGTTATTTAGGCATTTAGTCTATTTACTGTGTTTCTGTGATATATGAAAGTGATATATAATATTCAAGGAGTACACAGAATACACAGCAAGGACTCTACTATATTAAAAACTAAAGGCATTAACTTTCACAAGTTATTACAAACAAAATTTTAGATCAAAATCAGATGAAAGACAATCAAAGTCAGAAAAGCCTTACAGTCTGCATGAAATAACAACATTCCTCATTTAAAATAATCTCAGTAACCTCATTTGAACTTGTAGGCCCCAATTATCAACTTAAAATAAAATATTGAACAGCTTCTGCACCACTGAAATTTCAGCAGTCCATCCACATAGATAAATTTACAGGTCTTTATACACCCTCATCTTTGAGCCAGAAATGGGATTCTAAAAACTTTTGTACCTTGGATTGGAAGAATTACATACTTTCTATGAAAACAGGACAAAACACATTAATTCTTTCCTTTTCCAGGCCTTTGTTTGAATTCTGCTTTCTTTCAAAGAGCAACGACAAATGCTGCTGCAGATATATAATTGTTAGTAAATATTTTTCCTCACAGCAGGTGTTAGTACAAGTTCAACCAAACAAGCAAGGAAATGCTGTGTAAATACCAACATTTGCATCCTTACTCTTGCAAAATATGTGTCACTTTACATCAACAAACACTTCCAGAATTCCCCTTTATACCAACCAGAACAGTTCTGCGGGTCAAAGTTTCACCCACGTATAGCAAACAATTACTGTTAGTATGACACTCCCCAGTAAGATAATTCAAATATTACTTAGGAGCCATTCTGCTGATCAGCTAAACAAGGAGAGGGAAGAATAACTAAAACGGATGAAACTACTTTTCTGCTTACCTCCAAGATAACATGGGCTTTTCTTCTCCATTAAAATCAAGTGAATTTCTTTCAATAGCATATGCAGGTAGAAGGGACGGAGTGTGCGTGTGCATGGCAAGCTCACCGCTGTTCCCTCCACTGCTGGTGACATCAGTAAGCCTACCTATTTATAATCCCACCACCTGACCAAACAGCCTACAGAGTACATCTAGAGATTTGTATAGCCATTAATCCTGTCATATCTACTTTAGCCAATTCAAGAGAGAGTATTAAGTAGCTTCATTATGTCTTCTGTGGCTTTATACCATAAAAAGAACCCAATCCTATTTTCCGTGCCCCTTTTATTTTTGCAAGACAACTTTAATGGGAAATTTTAGAATTAGACTCTCCGTTCCCTCTGTGCTTTTTAGCCTTCCCTGTTTCTCTGTCTAAGATACCTGACTAAACAGTTCATGTGAGCAAATTTTAGTGATCAGTGGAATACTTAGGCTGCAGAGGCAGATACCCATTTACATCCAGTTAATTTGATCATCAGCGCTACCTACAAAATTATTGAAGTTTAGGATCTTGATGAATCAATTTCACAAACAAAAGTACAATATTTATGCTATCAGGGAAACAAAAAACAGCTTTGTAGTGTTTGAAGTAGGATAATTTACAGAAGCTTGACTTCATTGTCAATTAAAAACAGAAGCTGCTTAAAAGCAATTCTCACTTTAGTTACCTCTTCCCAAAGTCAAACCTAACACATACAGCCATGCGAGGATGGCTTACAATTAAGTCTGCCCAGGGAATGGGAAGGAATGCAGTCAACATACTCTTTTGGGCAAGCGGTACCATCAACAGCAACATCCTGCAGGTTCCTATCACTGGTAAATGTGTCTTCCAGATCCGTATCAGGCCATATAGTATTTTCAAGTAGCTTGTGTGCCACTTCACTGAGAGGATAACATCTGTGTGAGTACATGTGTGCTGAGCGACTAACGTTACTGATAATTCCTTATCTAGCCTCTCTTACCAGAGACCTCCTATCACCAGTACCCCTCCCCTACTATGTCAGGCAAAACAGGAATCTCAGTCAGTTTTACCTAATGTGTGTAAGGTTGAATGAAACAAACAGTCAGATGAATCCCTGGTTGTGTTCCAACTGCATTCTGCAACCAAACTTCAAGAGTTAACAAAACAAACAATAAAAATCTTTGAAGCAATTTTAATTGCTTGAAAAGCTGGGGACAGTGATAATCAGACACAGCCAGACTTGCAGGACTAAAACACCAGTAGTAAAAGTTTCAGTCCAGACAGGGTTATCAATGTTGTCTAAAATACCAACATGTTCCTTTCAGCTAGTATGTCCTACACAGGACAAAACATTTGGGAATCCCACTTGGAGGCATTAATTACTATCCAGGTCTAAGGGCTGTAGCTAGAAATACTCAATTAATATTTACAATAATAACATATCTGATTATTTTTTTTAGTCCTATGGTATCTTGTGGTACTAAATTTATACATACTATTTATCTACTTAGCAATTCCTTTCTTATGGCTTTCAGATATTAAGCAGTAAATGTATCACTGCTGAAAAATCATGTGGTTTTCATTCAGGGAGTCACCAATGGAATTTACTACTATCAACCATGATAAGCAAGTGCCCAACATTTCAGATAACCTCAAAGAGAAGAAAGGAAAGTTTTCCATTTCTGCAAGTATTTGCCTGGCTATTTCCCCTGCATCTCACAAGGTTACTTTTACTTTTCCCCCCACTGATATCACTCAGCAAAGGCTGCTAGTATTCTTTTTTTCCTAAGTTCCTAGAACACTTGTGTAAAGGTAAAATGTTGAGAATGTTAAAAAAAAAGGGGTGAGAGGAAAGCTTAGACAGACTATTAGGAAAAAAAAAACAAACCAAACCAAACATCTAAGGGAATGGAATTAAAAAGTTTTGTTAGAATTTCTTTGAGATTAGAATTTTTAAATGCTTCTCATTTTTCCATAAAGCATCTACTTAAACTATTCATCTTGGCATTGCTGCATTAGCAAACATTCCCTAAAAAGGAAATATCTTCTGTCTGATATCAGCAGCAAGAGGGAATGCATGTGAACAGATCATAAACATGGAATTCATTTTATTTCTTGTCTGTATGCTTTAAAAGAAGTAAACAATCTAATTTTGCTAAATACAATGATACTATAGTGCTAAGTACAAAACACTTTCTAAAGAGGTCCCTGTATAGGTCACATTTTCAGTACAGATGTTTCATGCTCTTTAATCCACAGAATTGTTTCCAAGATCAAAAGGATATAAAGACTTGCATATATTAGTGAGGCCAGTAAAACAAAAGCTTCCCGATATTCATTTTTAAATATTTAATACCTTCAGATTCATTTGTCTGTGATTATCCAGAGCACTGAGTATTTCTGCATTGGGGAAAAAAAAACCAAAAAAACCCTCCAAAAGCCCAATAGGCCATTAGAACTCAATGGATGTGTAACAATTACCTGTATGTGGAAAAGCTGGTCAGAATTATTATCTGTTTTTTTAAAAATCCCCAACGGGGACATATTTGTGAAGTTGGGAGTTCTTTGAACCTATTGTCTCTATTGTTATAAACAAAAGACTTTTTTAAAACTATCTGATATTTCATCTAACCCTGAAATAGTAATGATTATTTTTTTTAAATAATATCCACGACAAACTAAAGTCTGAAATCAGCAAGAATAGCAGGAAACCTGGATTACTAGGCTAAGAATAAGCATTCTTCCAGATAAAATTCCTGCTTTATTAAATACTCTATTTCTTCAGTTGCTTTGTACCTACTGAAATGACATCTCATCTGTGATGGATCAACACAGTCAAGTCTCCAGGGAAAGGCAAATAGTTTTGTTCTATCAAAAAGAACTGGAGAAGAGAGCATAGACAAGAGGCTTCCAAATGGCTTGGAAGCAGATCAAGAACTTGTTTTTCTTATGCAAGTCACACATCAACAAGGAAAGTTGATTATAGATTGTATAATAACTCAATGTTAAGGGGGACTTAATTATTTTTCCGTTATTAACATTTGTTTTAAGGATTTTATGCAGCATCATTAGACAATGCTATTGCATGTCCTCTTTTCACTTACTTGGAACAGTTAGAACACAACAAATTGGTACAGTACAAATGGTAAACACAAGAACACGAGAGCAGAGATCACGTCATTATGTCCCTTATATGAAAACCATATCACATCTTTAACCATCCCTGTTGATCCTCTCTGAACATTCTCTGGTTCTATGATATCCTTTTGCAGATGACAGACCAGAACTATACACTGCATTGTCACTATAGATTTATACAGTGGCATAATCATGTTTTCTCTTTTCTTCTCTATTCCTTTACTAATACACATGGCAAACTGATTCGTATTAAATTTATCTAAAGTGAATTTAATCTCATTTTATTATCCATTTATTTTTGTAAAATCCTTCTGTCCTTCTGCAACTCTTCAGTCATGTCTCGTCTCATTACTATGAATAATAACTTTTTACTTTCACCAAACTGCCACCTCATTATTCAGCTGCTTTTCTAGATTAGTAACAAGTTGAACTAAATGTTCCAGCACATATCCCATGGAAGTCCAAGGTGGCTTTCCTTCACCTTCACTGTAGACCATTTAGCATACCTCTGTTCTTATTTTTGGGCAAATTATTTAGCCATGCAAGTTCTACTGTCTTATGCCACCTTTGTTTAGTTTTCCTAAAAGGCTTTAGTTTAGACACTAGCAGAAGCCTTTTGAAAGGCCAGAAAGACTTCATCAGCTGGCTTTTCCTCATCCATTTGGTCAGCACAGCACTTAAATTCTTTTTATATTTTTACACCTTTAAGACATTTACATTGTCGATATACTGTTGTCAAAGAATTCCTCATTTTATTCTAACTGTGCTTGTTTCATCACAGTCTGCAGAAAACCCCACGTTCATGTGTTCAGCCACTAAATTTATAGCTTGTCATGAATACAAAGGCAGTATTTAAGAGCCCTCACCAAAGCTGTCCTAGTTGCTGTCCAGGACAAAAAGAGAGTGCCTACTCAAAACTTTTGGGGACAAAAAGACAAACCCATATTTTGGGCTGCCTGTCCACAGCGTGATTTCCCTTAAACTGTTGAATGACCCTTCCACCCCTCTTTCTCGATTACAACCTTTTATCTTCATTTTTGCACCATAGATCACTCCTCTCTACTCAGCACAAAAGGTAATATGCAAACATTAGCATGTTTTATGACCTTACCGAGTCATATTTCATCTCGGCTGCTAAGGATCTGCCTCACTATCCCACAGTTGTTTTGGTATTTTTGTTTGTGTCAATTCTCTTCCCAAGACCAACTTTTGTAATTTTTTTCCATGGGACCACCACCTTCTTCTCACCTAAGGTTCTGCCTGCATTACACCTGCAAATATCTGACAACTAAGAATCAAAAATATTTCTTGGTAAGTACATCGTAATACATTACAATTTCCCTTCTTTTTAAGGCCAAAGGGAACCACAAGTCAAGAGACTTGGGAAAGTTTGTATGGATGATGTTCTACAAAGGAACACAAGGAAATACTGGAGAAAATCCATAAAAAAAAGAGCATACAAGACTTAGGGTGAAAGGAGCAGCAAAAACCCCAGCATCTGATGAGAGCAAAATGCTTCAATTCATGCTCACTATTCAGAGAAAGAGAGAATACTAATAAAAAATTCTAAATAGCATCTATTTACTTAAAAACAAAAGAACTGTAAATGCAAGACGATCTCTGGCTTGTGTGTTTTGGCAATTCAGACATATTTGAGAGAATATGACACTGAAACTCAGGGGTCATTAATTGCCCCAAAATTACCATTTTGGAAAGTCAGCACCTCTTCCTCCCCAAATACTGAAGTTATAATACAGAAGTTGTAAACTAAACAAAATACATCATTTAAGGGGTAGATGACACATTACTACAATAGTAGTAGTGCCATGGCACTAGTGGTTACCACAAATAAAATACAAGAAATAAGATACAACTAGGGTTGTAAATTGGGGGGTTTTTTCTAATATTTTTTTATGTCAATTTGATATGGCTAGGTAACAGATGGCATATTATGTTTTCTGTGCTTTGACACAATTTAAAAACAAGCTACAGATGGCTATAATGAAATCCTCATTAACACACTTATATTTTCACAGTTTAGTATAGCAATAATGAAACTTTCAGGTCTGGAATTTCCTGTTCATTAATTAGCAGTTAGGTTAATAGCCTGAGGAAGTGCACAACCCAAAAAGTTTCCTTATTGTTTAATCATATAATTACTATATTCATATTTCTGGGAAAGCTCTCAAGACAGATTTAATGTCACAGTAAAGCTACCTTTATAACCCTCCCTCTGTGAAACAACTGTATTATTTTATTTAGCAGAGTGTGTAGGCAGGAAAGCCATGAACATGCCTAATTCAGCTGCCTCTGGAAAGTTTCAGTTTGTTTTTATTTTAGAGATACCAATTTACACTTACAGAATTCTTCAAATACACATTACACCAAACACTCTACAGAAAAGCTAGGATCAACAACTCTTGGTCTATTGCTACAATGTTACCATATGACCATTGATTAATACTTAAATAATTTATATTTTTTAAATCCCACTTTATAGTCATCTACAAAAGCTTGAAATATGACATATGCTTAGCACCACACCAAGGTATCACTAAATCTGGGATCTTGAAAGAGTAAAATAAAGAATCACCACAAATCTTGTACTCAGATTCTTTCCATAAATGAAGCTGCTGCTGTAACACAAACAGGCATAATGTTAGCTTTAAGTTAAACAATACAATTGAAATAGTAGAGAAAGATGTGGTATTCACACCTAAAAGCCCTCTGGTGTTTAGTAACCCACACACCAGCTACTAACTGATGACACTGCACCTTCACTACTGCATTACTTACATTAAAGATTAAAATTGCAGTGAATTGCCACACTCACGCCTTCACTGGGTGGTACAGGCGTATCCCCAGATAACTGATACCCGCGCTAGTGCTATGGCACAAGAAAAATGGTAGCTTGGCAGAACCAGCTCCCAAAAGATTATTGAATGTTATTGCTGGGTTTCTTCTTTTTTTAACTGCCATCACCAAAAATCTGCTGCTTTTTTCTCAGTGTAGTCTTGTACAAGCAGTAACATCCTGAGTTACCAGGCAAAGACCAATAGAAACAACTGTACTGCTTTTTTGAAGTACTAGAGGTTGAAAAGAGGAAGCCATCTGGGGAGCAAGTCATCATGAAAGAAACATAATGTGGAAAACTTGACTTGTGCCTGAAGTTACATAGTTAAAAAGAGACATATCCAACTATTTAAAAGTTGTAATGCTAAAAATATCTTCTGTGCCCCCAAACTCTCTTATGACAGAGAAATGCAAGGCAAGCGAATTTTGATTTTCTAACTAACACATTATTATTTAACAAACACATTATTATTATGACTATTCTGCAAGATTCTGGAGCCCTCCCATTTCATCACAATTTATTTAGACAACATTAAGGAGATCTGAAACAGTATTATCTTCCTTAACCAGTGGAAGCGGGTGCCTTTCCGGAACAGTAAATGCTACTATGGGATTCAACAATCAAATGCACCCAAAAACAAACAACTGAAAAAAAACCTACAGTGTTTTTGGAGATCTGAGAACTAGAACTCCAAACAGAGTTACTGTGCTTCCTTAAATCACTCTCAGAGGCCTAGAAAGTTAGTCAAAAATAACAGACAAAATAGAGTTCCCACAGTGATTTTCTTCTGGAAAATCCCATGCTTTAACTCAGAAGCTTTGAGATCCGGTTTCACATACAAGTTTTCATAATCATATCCATTCCTTGACAGAATACTCTGTACTTCAACAGATCTTTTGATGGCACTGTTGTTGTAAGGAATTTAGATGTAGCTTTAATAAGAAGTTGAACAAGTTTCTTGTTCTGAATGTTTACACATAGTATAATGCTGTTTTTAAAACCCTGTACGTCTGGTCAAGGTTAGTAACACTCACTCTCTTCTCATCCCAAAAGTTAAAAACAATTGCCATGTTTCAATGCTAAACAGTCTGTAAAGCAAGGACACCTTGTGTTTGCTTCACCCAGCACTCACTCAGTTCTTCAGAACTGCATATCTGGTGGTGTTCTGTTAATCTCTTGAGTTCCTACGCTTATTAGATATCACAACCAACCAAATACCCTCCCCACCCCCACAAAAAAAAAAAAAAAAAAAAAAATATCACCAAAAAAGCCACCAAAACCCAGAAAGAACAAAAGTAGATGTTATACTACAGTTACCAACTTTGTCATGTAAATTCCAGGTATTACCTCAAAATGAAGTAAACTTGAGACAATGGAAAAATTCTACCGTTAATCACACTGGGATCAATACTAAAATTTGTAATGAAAAGTCCTTCCCTTTTTAATGATGACATAAAATAATTTATATCAGAGTTTGTTTTACAGGAGGGCCTTCATTCCCAAGGGGTAAGAAGCCATCTGGGGAGCAAAAACCCACAGTTGCAAAGATAGCACATGGGAAGGAACTTGCCTCAGCTTCCCTGCTACCCATTAAGGCAGGAACGAGGAAGAAAAATACAGTGTTCTTTCTTACTTAATATGCACACAAACAAGCTCCTTAATTCAGATAAGCGTGTATCTTTGGAATCAGTATCACGGACAACTGAACTGGGAGTGTAGTATACCAACTTCTGGAAGGGGCAGCTAGTCATGCTTGGGGATTGGAATGCTCTTTAGCATTCAAAAGGAGAAAGATCAAATCAACAAAGTTGAACAAAAAGAGAAGAAAATATGCCTTCTAAAATACAGACTTCATTCTAGATATAGCAGAGACAGTATGGTTCCACTAACAAAACAGTTTAAAATATCTCCAAGAAGATCAAACATTAACAGGTTAGCACCCTGAAAGTACTATTTTCACTATTATGATTTAAAATATTTTTTAAAAAAGGCTCAAGTTTGGTTTTGTCTGCCTCAAACCGTAACTCCAGAGTAATATTCAGAAGAAGTGCAAGTGCTCCAGTCATACTCAATCTCTATTACACATGTTATAGTATTAAGAAATTTACTTTTTTATTTTATTTTTAGAAAATCTACAGTATAATCCTAGAAAAATGCTCCTACCATGAGCTACTATGTGAGGGAAAAGCCCCCACATATTTTACCATCAGCAGAAATCAACAGAGCTCATTTCCCACCATTCTAATATTTTGCTGGAACTCCCACTTAAATGTAGGAAACCTCTTTGTGCTACCTCAGCAGTGTCTCATAGGCTCCTTGAAATTGCTACTAGATAAACCAGATATTCTAGAAACTAGGTACAACACCCTTTATTGCATGGGTGTACAGTTCATCACACAGTGCTATACCACTTGTACAGCCTGTCTCCTCTGTGCAATAGTACAAAACAGATGCTTAACAAAATTCTTTATGTTAAAACATCCCAAGTTCTTATGAACTCTTCACAGAGCAAAACTGTCAGGTTGATTTTCTACCTACTCAGAAAAAAAATTAAAAAGAGGTGATATAAGTATTCAAACTCTTCTATTTGTGTGGAGTACAAATATCAAAATCCTATCAAATTAAAAAGCTTACAAAGAACAAGAATGAAAGCACAAGAAAAGTAGTGCCAACAGCACAGTTTAATTAAGATGATTTCTGCTGGACCAGTAGAAAAAAAAAGAAAGAGAAAAAAAAAAGTGAGAAAAAGGAAGGGCAGTAAGAGGCCTCGATGCTATTGTAAGTTCACAAATGTTTCTAGGTGTCTTGTCTTGATGTCCTGCTAAAAAACACATTACATTATTGTAGAGTGATATACCAGCCACTGAACATTTGGTCTGCCTACTTAATATTATCTACTTTTAAACTTAGTCATACAACACACCAAGGTTTTATGATTTGGTGTTTTACTTCAGCCCGGTATATCTTGCAAGCCTTCAAAAGAAAGGCAAACAATTATGGTAGGTGGCTATTTCTGGCAATTTTTTTTCTACCAAACATTAAACAGTCCAAGTTAGACACAGCATAGCACTGAACTGAAAGAACAGCATGTATCAACATTAGGGTTTTTTGTTTGGGTTTTTGTTTTGCTTTGTTTTCCCCTCTCCTTGTGGGCCATTTGTAAAAACCAAACAGCATTGTTTAATCAAGGTTCCTAAAGATACAAAGTTTTATAGGTGAGCTCATGTGACAATTTCTTCAATTTTATTTTAAAGAAAGATATAAACAAAAGTGCCTATTAAAAAGATATAGAAGGGCATGTGGCTCAGTCACAAATTTCACTTTCACAACAGTGAGTACAGATTTTCTTTCCCAATGAAATAAAAGTGCATTACAGACACTAACAGGGTTTTATTCACAATGCTGAAGTTTTACCACGACTTGTATCACATTGTATACAAGTTTTTAAATGTATTTTCTTAAAATAAAACTACAGCCTTTTTGTCATTTAGGCTATGAAGTGAGACATTTTGCTAGCCAAAATTTCTAATACAGGAAGGACTCAAGCAAGGACCTGTGATACACAAGAACGTACAAGCACATGTACATGTCAATATTCTGTTTTAAGAAAGAATAATCAGAATTGTCCATGACTTACATCTGAGTCATTTGAAAACCATCCACTGAACAAAAAACAAGATCTAAAGTACAACAAAGTTGTCCTTACATTGCAATTTAGAGCAGCTGGCAGAAATCCGCAATAACTACCTTAAATCACAGACTCTTTAGTTTACGCATCCCCAATACTGCAGAAGCCTCATGTGTGGTAGAAAGAGCAAACAAGGCTTCCTAAATAAAGACAAGTAATCAAAAACTTCTCTGTTCTTTTCCCTCATGTCCACTTCTTCTACCTTTAGTTGTTACTACCTGGAAATCCAGGCTTCCAAAAGGATGTATTTAACTGCAGGTATTAAACTATTCAAAACAGTTTTATGAAAATAAAGTGTAGTTGTTTAACTGTTTCTTTTTAAGCCTTTTGTTCATAATTTTGCTCAGATACACACTGCATTTATACTAAACAATTTTAAAAAAGCTGCACTTCTTGTCAAAGAATGGAAATCCCTCCTGCCAACACTGGAAGAAGAAAACTCTGCATTTTTAATTCTCACTATTTAAAACTTTCCAACTCCACATAACAAATAGTACAACCTCCAGGTACAGACTGTAATTTCAGATATTTCTATTGCTGGCTTTAAGATTCTGCAAGAAGTCAGACTCCCACATTCACATGCCCCTACTTACAGTTTACAAGCAAGACATGTGAATTCAGAAAAAGAGACATTTGCTTTCTAGAAAAGGCAAAGTATAATTTCCATAATTAGGACCAAATGTGAATGCAAGCCCCTAATTATGAGAGAAAGCCTATACACATTAAATATACAGCTTGATACTTACCATGCTCTCACATTTTACTTTCCTATCACAGAAAAATGCAAAGCCCTCAATGAAGATGCCAAACCCCAGAGGTGTCTGAATAACACATACCACTGTTTTGCTAGTCCAGACTCGATTTGTCCCCTTAGTCACTCGTCCTGCCCCCGCACAGTGTGAGTAACTCTGAGGCAGGCAGCAAGCACTCTGTGAAAGTTAGGAAACCCAGGCAGCGCCATCAGGCCAACAGTAGAGCAACGCAAGCATGAGAAGTTCATTTTATTAAAATAAGTAACTACTTTTGTAGCAAGAAAATACTGAAAGCACATTCAAAGCATTACAATAAAAACTCTTACAACATTAAAAGCATCAATTTTAAACACTCAAAAATGTAGCCAAACACTCTCCTCGGACTGGAGAGTGGCAGGTCAGCATGTGGTATACTGGGGAAAGGTGCTGGGCTGTGGTGGTAAGCACAGGGAACCACTGCTGAAGCTCCTGCATTGAATGATAATGTTAGTGCTGCCACCAAGGCAGAAGGGGCAAAAGAGTCTGTTCTGTTGCATGCCAGAATAGCAGGAAGAAAATACAGATAGGTAAACCCCCGCCTTTCATCCAGAGATGATAGTAAGACTAAGCTGCCTGTGAGGAAGAAAACAGGTTCTGCTCTTCAAGACAGGTCAGACAGGTGAAGCGCTGAAAAGTTCCCTCCTATATGCTTGCTTGGGGTGAAATATCCTCAACATTGTATTAATTTCTATATGTAAAAACCACAGTCTTAAACCTGCAGGCACTTATCCCACCTAGATTTGAATGACTGCTTAAAATGGTGCAAGGCAAAGAGTAACATATCCCTCAAAGCACAATGCTGCTTTTAAGAACAAAGTCTCTCTGACATCCTTCAATTAAAGTCAACGAAAATGCAGATGTCTTGACTGCGAAATAGTATCAACTGTCTCCATAAGAAATGCTGTGTCTACCTAGACAGCCAAATTTTAAAATGAAACCATCTTCCTAGAAAACCGACTACCTGGAAATAAGCTCTTCGCATACGTAGCATTGCTGGAACATGTGAGACCAATCAACATGCTCCTTCAAGTTATTACTGTGAATTGACACATTTTTTGCTCTCTAGCTCCAATGAGATCTTTCCTTTTCAATGGCCAAACCAGCCATTGCTTAGTGATTTGATGTGGTTGGCAAATGAATCAGTATTGCTCAGAAATCCTCTTTCTGGTTCTCCATCTAAGCAGGTTTCAGCAGGGACAAATAACACTGCTTCACAGAAGTTAGGCACAGAAATTTGCTGTACTATCCTGGTTAGACCAGGTCTGCAGCCAGAATACAGGCATTTTAGAAGTTCACAAGTAATCTTCCCTCTGGGGATGAGGGAACAGAAACTGGTTAAGTCTAACGAGAAGCCATGAAAAAAAAAGCCACAGGGTGGCACTGCAGGTAGGCTAGATTTTAAAACTACTTGGCTTCTTACTCTTTTCCAGGCAAATCAGAGCATATCTAATCCCATCTGTATAAAACAGGAGACTCGTTCATCAGTTTTTCTTCAAGCACTGTACTGTCCAGCAACAAATATACCTAGAATATAAATCACATTTTAAAAGAAGTACTCTACTGCAGAGATATCAGGGTATTTTATAAATTCATTTTATAAATTCATTAAATGGTATTTAAGAGCATAACACAAGAATGCTATTGTAAAGATACTCTAAGAATTGATACATATATTTGGGGTTTGTCAGCTCATTTTTAAAGAATTTAAGAAAAATATCTTCATAAAGTATGTGCTTTTTCATACAAAAGCTAAAGAATTTTCTTCTTACCATGACTTTTTATCAATATTGAGATGGGAAAAATCTCTGAAAAGTTCTCTCTTCCTCTGAAAGGAAGGACAGCATTAACTTCTGAGAAAGTGAATGAAAGTCTGTGAAATAGTCTTAATACTGCATTCAACACTATCACATCCTTTTAAAACATTTAAAGGATGTATTAAAGAATCATACATAATTTCATCCAAAACAGAAGACTTAGTACTGGAATATTTCAAAGCTAGACTTCGGAGTCTATTTAATCTGCTTGCTTGGCTGCTTCTTCCCCAAATTTCAAATTCCTGGCATTTGAGATAAAAGCCAAAACATTTGCAAGAAAAGCTATTCCTGTTCATTTAGTGAGGAAACTGATTTTCAAAGGAGATTTGGAGGTCATCCAGGATTGCAACAGTTACTTTCCACTCTATAAAACAAAAGGTTCCTTCAAGGTATAAACCTGATATTTCAGTAGATTCTAAACTAACACATAATATATGACTAAGCTCCACCATTTTAGTCACCTGAAGTCCTAGACCATTTTAAGTTCTCAGTTTGAAAGTATGATCAGCAACAGTCCTCCTTGACAATGTTTCTAGTAATAAATGAAAATAAGCAAGCAAGTTGTATTTTAGTTCAGTTACATCATGTTATAAACTAGAACACCAATTCATCTACTGTCATTTTTCTTACCCCAGAGGGCAAGAATTCTAAAAAAAAAATAGAAAGTTTTATTCCCTCAGACAGAAGTTCAAGAGTGGCTTGGTAATTGTTTGAACTGCCAAGTAGCTATGAACCATTCTTTCTGCTACAAGATTGATCCTTGTATTTCTTAAACTGTACATAGAGATTATGTTGCTATTAGATAGCATGATATTAACATATTGGCAAAGAAATACACCAATATAGTAGTGACTTTAACATTGGGTAAGGCAGATGATTACATAATAGTATTGATTTCCGAAGCTACACAAAATTGATTTGAGTATATTATTTACCTATTTTGCTGACTCTTATACTAAAGCACTCTACAGTCTAATAAATGGTTTCAGAACATGTGCGTGACAAATATTAAATTAACAAGTTAGTAACCTGGTAAAATGAATTTATTTTGGTACCAAAAAATCAGTGCCTGGAATCAGTATTTCTTAAAAATCATATATTTAATAGAACAGTATTTAAGATCCAAAAAAACCTATCACCTGCCAACAACAAAACACAAAGGAAAATACTTATTACTGCTTGGCTTCTGCTAAAGTGTTTGCCCATAGACATTGAGTCTTACAACACTTCATACAATAACTTCCCAGTTCATCAATTATGTAAACTATAATATTGTTTACATATAACACAGCAAGGTCATGTGCTGATGCAACTAATGGAAGTGAACTCCATTAATTCTAAATAAACTATTTAAGTTAAAAATAGACACACTAGATACAATCTAACAGTGCTTCAAATAGCTTTTCTGTCCACCTTTATTGCCACCTAAACCACTATTAATAGAAAGCTAAACAGAACTGTACAAATTCGGGAAAGGGGTAGTTTGCTCATCAAACCCATACTCTTAAAAGTATGACGTCTGAGAAAGCTGTGTATAATGAGGTATATGGAGGAAGTAACTAGCATGTCTCCTATTTGAGTTCTGTTTTCTTCTGCTTTTTAATATTCTTTCTTAAGGCAGAGAAGTGTTAATAGTAAATTTTTGCACAGGTTTGCCTCAGGATGGCACTAGGAACGCTGTTCACTTATATTGCTAATTTTGCTAATCACATTGCCAATAATCAAATTGCTCATCATAATTTCAAAACTAGCTAATGCATTAAGCTTCTATAGTTTATTAGTAACTTGAACAGCACTTGGCCTATCATATGGCATTAAAGAACTTTTCAATTCCAGATAAGAGGTTACACACACACATCCCCCAAGAAAAAAAATAAATTCAAATACTAAAGTTTTAACTCACAAAAATCAAGTACCAAAGAAAGGATTCTGCCAATCCTGGTCCTGTCTCACCCACTGTAGCACAACAACAAAATAATAATAATTTAAAAAAAAATAAAAAAATCTATCTTTTCACATCTTAGGTACCTGAGAACTTCATATCTATTTACTTATGCAGATGACTATGAAGTTCCCTTCATTTTTCAAGTATTCTAGAACAGAAGTATTTGTTCAAGGAGATAAACAGCAGAAAGTAAGTGGCTGCATAGCTTCTGTCACTGCCACAGAAAACTTTTATGTCCAATTCTTAACAAATTCAGTATTACAAAATTTTACGCTCTTCCTCAAATGTGCAATCAATATGTAGCCCAAATTTCTATACAACCCACAGGTATTTATATATAAGAAAACAAATTTTAAAAAGCAAACCAACCCCCACACACACAGCCAGCACTGTGAGATGCATTCCTACATTCCCATGGAAAGTTAACAGTACACTAAGGAGCATGGCCACATGCTCCCTTGAGGCCATGCACAACTGAACTACTGGACAAAGAACAAGCTCTGGTCCCCATCACTTGCACATACACATAGATCATGGGAACTCATTTGCTCTGGGTCACTTGGCTACACAGCTGTGTGTGTCCCATTTGTTTGTACAATACAAATGTCTTCCTTTTATATGAACAACCATTTACAGCAAGATAAAAAGAAATCCAGAAAAGACAAAAATATTTGTAAGCTAAAAACATACACAAAGCTCTTGTTTCACTGAACAGTACAGGAGTATCTTAGGAGTACAAATTCTGCTAAATTAAAAAATTAACAGTTTAGACAGGTGATTATTATCATCAGATCACTCCCAGGAGTCCAAAAACTATGCTGCAAAAGACCCAACACACTATGACAGTCTTGGCTCTTGCTGACATATAACTAAAACTTATGCTAGCTTATTGAATTTTTTTGTGGGGGAAATAAATTTATTTTATCATCTACTTAAAAGAGAGATTAATAACAGATATCAAGATTATCTAGTGGATCAAAAAGGTATTTCTACTCGGTATTAAATGTAGCCTGCATACATGAAGACAACTTTAACAGTTTCAGTAGAACTGGGGAGTGAATGTACATTTAAAATAGAAGTAATCATGTAACAACAGCTACCATAATACCTAAGCGGATTTGTGTTGAAAGTGTTACAACAGCCACAAATTAAGTTTGTTAGACAAAGCTGATCTAATATTGACTCAGACATACAGATAGGGATCAGAAAAAATAGGCTATGGCTTTATTTGTCCCTTCAGATATGTATAGAGGACCAAACAAGCTGTGCCTTACTGCTAGGAGATAGCAGAATTCACCTGTCAAATTAGGGATTACAGTAGGTACAGACAGAAGAAACAGACTGCGTGATTCTGGATGCCTCCACTCTTCTCGTCCTCTTCTTAAGGTCCACCAACCTTTCACCATCTTCTGTATCTAAGGACCAGCCATTGGCAACACAACCTCACTGGATCCCGCTGCTAATCGCAGCATGAATTACTAGACCATACCTTCTAACTACTCACCAACAGCCTGGCTGAAACTGTTTTCTAAACAAACAAAGAAAATGAACACAGCTAAATAATGGCTGTTCATAAAACACTTGGCACCAGTGTACTATTTCTGTGAGTGCAGTCACATGATTCCCTCAAGCTCACCATCATTTTTAGTCTCATAATTCTATTTTCTGCATACTTGCTGATACGAAACAACAGCGTTGTATGGGGGATAAATCTGTCACAGTAACATTGCAGATTATGTGAAACATTTTTTTAGACTGTAAGTTTAAGTATGATCCAGCAGCCTTTAAAAATATTCTAGACCATTAGCTTTCTGGGGTCAAAGGTGGCTAATAAGGATACCAGGTGGCTGTCAAAAGCAAAGACTCATAACAATGACATAAGCTTCTGAGAAAATTGCAAGACAAATTTTGCCAGTAGGCTGAGCTATCATTTCTCTATCTTTTTACTGTTTTTTTAAGCCCCAGTTATGTAGCTGCTTAACTTCATCACAACCAATCCTAAGTGATACAGCTAAGTGGCTGGTGAAGAAAAAGACAGAATCAAAGAATCATTTAGGTTGGAAGATCATCAAGTCCACCTGGTAAACCTAACACTGCCAACTACTCACCTTCTTCATTAGAGGGGTGAAACCGCCTCTTCTTTTAATTACCTTTTTTTAAATATGAAAAAGAAGACAGGAAATCATCCCCACTAGCACATAGTGGGCAAACCCGCAAAATCCTGCTGGGCAACACTGACTACAAGTCCCAGCCTTCCATGCTTCTTAGGCGAGGGGGCTGGAAGTGATTAAGAACACAAACTGAAACCATAAAGAAAATCTTCCTGCTCTTCTTGAGCTTATGTGAAGCTTCAAGTTGTCGTCAGTGAGAGCTGTCAGCACAGATTCCTGAAGAAGAATATATATATTGAGTGTACTGATTTGTGTACTTGGAATTCAAGACACTTATTTTTCTTTAGAAGCTGTGTTAAGGAAAGTGTGTAATCAGAAATTTAATGTTTGGCAGAATATTTCTACTGTTGGCAACTACCAACAGTAACAACACGTACCACATTGTTATCTGAAAATATGCAGAACTTGTAAGATTAAGTTCTAGAAAACAAAGGAAAATGCTTGAACTCAAACACTGTCAGTGAGTATACATATATAAGTATCTGTAAGGGTATGTAAATCAACAGTATGGAGTTAAATGAGTAAACAGCGATTCTAGTAGTATTTAGAGTTAGATCCTTTCACCTGCAAAACATAGTCTTGCTTATATGCCACAAATAAATACGGATGGATGAATGGATAGCTAATTTTCATCAGCACAATGAAACACAATTGCATATATTCACCAACACTAAGGCTTGGTATTGTTATGTCTGGTCTTCTAACCAGAATTTAAGATTAGTCTGAGCTAGTAGCAGGAAAGCCCAGTCTCATGATGTACAGTAGAACTTGTTTATGATATTAGCCTGAAGGTTTTTTTGCTTTTTTAAACATGTAAGTACACTGTAAAACTCAAGACATTAGAAACTGAAACAAGCTGGCTGTTTGCCAAGACAGAGCAGACTTTCCTACATTTTGGAAAAGGTACATACAAGCATAGTTGCCAGAGAATCCAGTTACAGGCTTTGGTACCCCCTGTTTTATCATGTAGATGTTTCTGAAAAATCTGAATATTTTATAACCAGATTCCAATCTGAAACTCACACTTATGGAAGCTTAACGGATGTAAATCATCTCCTTCCTTTCTTGGCATCCTCTGTCTTCAAACGTGCCACTGTTATGTTCAAATCAGACCAAATTAGCAAGTCTAGATACTTAAAGTGACATTAAGCAGACAACACTGTAATCAACCCTTTCAATTCTTTGATACACCAGGTTTTCACTCTCACCAGCCTTCTTTATTTCCAAAAAAATTATAAAATAATACAACATAAATTAACAAAGGAGATTTCAGAACTATCACTGTTATTTCATTGGATTGGCTGTATACGATTAAGTTTAAAAGCAACTTGAGTGATCTCTTATGCTTACTGTTATTTCAGTAATGCACTAATTGCAGCAAGAATCCTTACACCAGCAAACCAATTTAAAATAGAAGGCAGGTATATCAGCTGGACTATGAAATGCTACGGTACAATGCAAATATTCTACCTAAAAGGCAATTAGTCAAAACAGATCAGATAAAAATTGACTCAGGCCAGGTTAGAGTACCTTCCAGCAAATACACTTGAACTTTTTCTGATGACAAAGCCAACATTCAACAACAGGAACCAGTGGCATCCCTGACTCTTGTAGGGATCCAAGAAGCCTTCCATGAAGCATCAGAGATGCTATGAAAAACAGGCTCCTTGTGGCTTTTTTATTATTTTTATTTATTTTTATTACTATTACTGAGCATCTTTGCATGTCAAAACAGAAGCTTGATTAGTGAAATAATTCATCAGGATTTACCAGGTCCTTGTACTTAATTTCTTCTTGATTTAATTCCCAGGAGATCAGTTATTTTTGTGTTAATTGTAAGGTCAAAGAGGACCCCATGGAAGCAATAAGAAGTAATAACTAAATAAACAGAAGACCGGATCTTTAATGCAAATGTGTTTCCTGGAGGAAAGGAGTAGATCAGTGCAGATAATGTAGTACAGAAGCAGGAAAAAAAGTTTAAAAAAATAATAAAAATCACATGTTCTGACACAATCTGTTCAAAAGATTTCTCACTGGAACATAAGTAGCTCTTCAAAACCAGTGCCCTGCTGAGGAATTTACATACTTGCCAAGCTTTAAGTTACTAATCAAAAGCAACAGCTATTTGCTTTGTGGATGAAAAGTTGTGATACTTGCTCAAAAATTTAAAAAAACAAACAAAAAATCAAAATCACAATCATTTTAAGGAACAATACAACCTACATACTGAGAACTGCCTGTGTGTGTGCATAACTGAGACAGGAACTCCAGAGTACATCCCCCTTCATTAGAAGTTTTAAGACAAATAATACTGGCAGTATAATTAAGAGGCCTTCAGAGTACTGTACCAGTCCAAATAATGCTTAATGCTTTTCAAATCCACCAGTTACAAGGTCACATCAGGATAATTCCATGGCATGTCTCCTGATAACCATGCTTCTGGCCTGTTAAAGAACACCATGTGTTTAGGTGAACAGCTAGAATTTAAAATTTATCTTTAATGACCTAGGGCATGACTACTTAAAAGTTATATGCATTTTCCAAAATCACTAGGCTACCCTAAATCATTACCTACCCTTATTTGATGAACTGCTGCTACAGACACTAAGACATCTGATAACCAACAAATATGTTTTCAAATAAATTAGATTCTGACTCCAGAAAAGGTTCTCCCTCCATAGAAAGTACGTATCTTTATATGTAATACGGTATCCTCCCAAGTACCTCCAATATAACTCAATCTGTACTACAGAACTCATTGTGTTTCAACAGAAAGACTTCGGTCCTGATTAATTCCTACAACTGTTTAGTATAGACATGAAACAAATTCAAGATTTTGAGACTTCTTCCTCCTATTCCACCCCTGTGAAAAAGCAGAAAAAAGCAATTAGTGAGGCCTTACTTCTTCAGAAATACATCCGTTAACTGACACCCGCATATAGTTACATCCCAGTTTTAATTCTAAAGTTATTTTATCAGCATTTACATTAAAAAGAAAAACAAAAACAAAAAACAAACAAACAAAAAAACCCTGGAAAGTGTTTCAATAGGTATCACCTCAGAGCATCTCATCTCCAGCACTTTTGACTGTATAGTTTTCTAGTGTACACAAATAATGTGGCAACTGAATTGTGATTTAGAAAACAGCTCAAACACCAGGAATGCAGCTTGTTTAACCTAACACAACTAGTTCTCTCAACTGTGAAAACTTAAAATAGTAATAAGTAACATTGCAAAATACCAGCACTATTTAGCCCTTCAAAGAAGTTGCTATTTCAAATGTGCTACCATCAGAACAACAAGACTGAAATGTCTTTTGGAATATTGTATTATAGACATATTTTTCCTTAGGTATGACAAGGACTTGTTACATAAGCCTAAACAGCTCCTCCAACATCCTTCTCTCTCTTCAGGGAACTTCAGGAAAATGTATATAAGCAATGGTAAATATTAGAAAAGTCATTCTGAACATCAAACATCATGAAAACCATAAATTTGAAAGATGAATTTATAATTCAGTATAAAGTGAAATCAGCATTAAAACAATATTAAGTTTACGTTGTAAAGCCTTCAAGAGTGAAGCGTATCTGCTTTCTCTTACAGTCCTGCATAACTGACTCACCATGGCCTTCTCACTTTCTTATCAGACTCTTTGTTCCTCTACCATGTAGGCATCAGCAGCATGGACTAGTTTCTAATCTGATTCACAGAGGCCTACTGCAGGAAGGCTAACTCTGCAATTGAGTACAAATACTAAGAGGCTGACAGCTCTCTACTAACCAGTGAAAACTGCTATGCTAAAATCATTCTACCAAAATAGTTCTGGTTTTGAGCACTTACCCCCAAAATTTTTCTATAAAACCACATGTAGTATCACAGGAACATCAATTTAACCTTTTTCCATATACTTATTGTTGTCCCAGATTCAGTCACTTCTGCCTAAGAGAAACTTATTTATATTTCTTAAATAACAATCTAGGCTATCCTACAGCGTACTACAGATGTACTGAGGGGTTTGGACTAGATGATCTTCAAAGGTCCCTTCCAACCCAAACAATTCTATGATTCTATGATTTCCTTGACAAGAAAATAAACTGATGGAAATCAAAAGCAGAAAAGTAATTTGACATACTTCCTTCCTAAAGAGAGAAAGTGTACTCGAATATAGTGCTTAGAAGCATAAAAATTATTAAATGAATTTTAAAACCAAAATTAAAGGCCACACCATTCTAGCTGGCACTGAGGAGCAGCAGAACTGAGTGGAATAGGGGCAGGGAAGTGCTTTAAAGGACCTCATGAGAATAAACAAAAACCAGCTAGCCTTTCAGACAAAAATGTCAAGGGGCTATAACTGAACTCTTAAAAACAAACAAACAAACAAACAAACAAAACCCCACACCAACCAAAAACCCAAACAGGAGAAGGAAAGGTCAGACTTTGCAAGGGGAGAAAAACACCTGGCCATTTCCAGATGACATGACTAAGTGGACACAACTTGAACTGGCAGGGTTTAAAACAATCCACATTCCCCTCAGCCAACCACCTTTGGCTTGAATATAGGAAAGGGGGGTTCTATTTGTATTATCTAAGGAACCATAAAGAGATAAAAATAACCACATTCTGTTTGTCCTATTGAATAGGGGATTAAAATAACTGGCAACATTTTGTTTTAAGTCATGAACTAGAGGTGGATTCACCAGGTCACAATTGGAAAAGGAGAACTGCCAGTCCTTGATAAGGATGGCAATTACCATTCTTTTATATACAGAACTACTCTAAGGGAGTACAGCTTCCTTACACAGCAATAATAGCATATCCTTTGATTTATACAGTAATCCTCCAGCAATACAACCAACATCCTGTTTTCATCTTAAAGTACAGCTGGACAGTTTGTCTAAGGGCTTTATTTATCAGAGTTCCTACAACCAAGTGCCTTCTCATTATGAGAAACAGCACCCTCCAATGTAGCAGTATTTTACCTTCCTGGTTCTTTCCTTCTGAAAGTTCTAATATGGTACCTACCTAGTCTATAGACTATACATATGTACACTAAGTGCTTTGAAACAATGTGACTTAAGTTTATAAATATCAATTAAAAAAGAAGTAACGTACATCTTCCACCCACAAAGTCATGTAAAAACACCCAAGAAAATTCAGAGGAAAAGGATTTTCTTACTTTATGGCTTCCAGAGAAAGGACAGCAATACTGCTCAAATGATCTAAGCTTTAAGATCTCATAAAGCCCTTAAAACACACACAAATTCCTGAGGTCTGAAGCAGTCTCTGTAAGTTCCCCCTGGATTCAGAAGTTTTTCCTGAATATAACAGAGAATCTCTGTGAAAATGCCTTAAAGAATATACGTATAAAAATTTTTTGTTAGATACCTCTCAGATTATTTTAAGTAATTAATAATTCTGTATCCTGTGTTATCACAACAGTCAGAATCCCATCAGAAATCCAGTATGTTCCACATTCCTACCCATGAAAGTAACCAGCGAAATTGCATTTTGAATGATTTACACGCTCATACTCTGTAACCATGCAGTAACTCATGAACATGCCATTCGCATGTTGTCACGCTTCAGAAATAGAGAGACCAAGGCTGCTTAACTGTTAACCACTGCACTTGTTCAAAACAGTTTTAGAAGAAATTGTTGCTTGTTGAATACATTAAATCACTAAAAAATTACAAGGAATGTATTGCTAATTGTTCTACAAGACATCCACATTTTTTACCAATTTCTCTTCAAGCAAGTGGTAAGCAGCATGCCAGCAGAATGTCAGTGGAAACAAAAGGACAATTACTAATACCAATATAGGGCAAACTTCTTAATTAGAAACTAATGACCCTGATTCAAGAGCACTAGAGAACCTTGAATTCGTCCACACTGGCCAAAAAAGGCTTGGGGTGGGGTGGGCTGTGGGGGTGAAGAGGGAAGGATAGCCAAATTACCACCAGTGCAGCTACAGCAATAGAAGCTTCAGTGACGTGTGTAAATCACAACATCACATAGACCAGAGCTTCTATTCTTGTGCCTAGTGGTCGAAGTTAGGTCAGAGACAAGCCACAGATAGTTCATTAGCTAATCTCTCCAAAATTTGTCCCAATTTCCCCAAACTTAACTGCAGCAGATCAGTGCAACACAGAATGTTATAAAACCAAAGTTAACATACTGAAAAACAGAGCAGTCAATCAGTCTGGGAAAAAAGTTCTTGGGCAGCTGTCTACACAGATTATAGGAGCAGAAAGCGATATGACTAAGAGAGCACTATAATTCAGCTGCAAACTCTGTGAAATTGAAAAGTTCACCTTCACTCTACCAAGTCAAACTTTAAGTGCCAGTAACATAAACCCCATCAACCTCTCCTAAGTGCCACGTTTTCTCTCTCCCCATAAGGGTTGGGTTTTGAATGCTGCCCAAGGGAAGAAATCCATAGAAAGAACCCTGGCTTCATATTGGAGAAGAGATTCAAGTTGTTCCTTTGCCACATGTAAAACAACAATGACCAGAATTTTTTGAATTTTTATTTCATGGATAGAAAGTCGCTACCATAGCATTGCTAGTTTAAAGCAGAAAGGCTGTCCTTGGCTCCAGAAATTCAAAGCTGACGCTTCAAAAACAACCTCAAACTAAAAGAATATCCTAAGGTGAATACAGGCAAGGGAGAAGGGCCTAAAGCAACAAAAGCTTTGCCTAGCCTTAAAAAGAGAAGAAGGAACTACCTCAGATTTTTGTGATTACAAACAGCTTATCACTGACGGCTCCTAACTGAAGAAAAGGACATGAAGAAGCTGAAACAAACTTACTCCACCGGCACAAAAGCAGCAGCAAACCTACTCAGTTCAGAAGGCGCTGAAACTTCCTACCACCTAGACTGTCCATAAGGGAGGGAGGGAGGGAGGTATGCAACCTATTAATGATTTGACTACTATCAAAAAAAACAAACAAAAAATACTGGGGGGGGGGGCAGAAGGAGTGAATCTCCATATCCAGTGCCAGATCTCTGAATGAATCAGTCTTTCTCTTAAAGAGTCACCAAACCACTTCTTTCTCACTCCCACTTAAATATTTAACTGAAAATATTTGTTAATCAAAGCCATAGATAAACACAATAATAGTGATACAGCTACGTCAGTTTGAGATCCATCAGAAAATGTGAATCACATCCTCATTTTACTGTCAGAAGCCAGAAGTTTTTTAATGGGTTGAGCTTAATGACTGAATTTTTAAAATTTCAACAAATTCTGTGCCATGTTTAGCTATCCCTTCCTATCTTTGATAAAGTATCACATGCTCATTTACAAACATACTGGAGATCTTTCTACTATGTTGAGCATTTATTCACATGATACCACAAACTGACTCAAGGAAACACTCTCAATGTATGACTGAGATGTGAAACATGATGTGACAGGATGTGGGAGAGGCCAATGAATGTAGATAGAGTTTTACAGATCTCATTGGTTTTTTATTTTATTTGTAAATGAAAGTTAAAAACTCATAAAATTATTACTTCTAATATTGGACCTTTTGTTTCCATGTAACGTAAGAACATTTACATACTCAACCATTTTCCTTTCTGAGAGTATGTTGTTGGCAAACGAACTGCATACTTCTTAATTAACCGGGGTAGGATTCTGCAAGGCCATTTCTGTCTTAAATTGCTAAAGTTCTTCCAAGTGGCTCTGACAAACATTTGTTTACAAAAGAAACAATTCACTGGGCACTTCATTTCCTACTACAGATCTCTGCACCATGAACAGGAAGAGGCAGCACCAGCATTTCAGTGCAGAGACAGATTTCATTCAGGAAACGTTAAGGAAAATCCAGAAGTTCTTCTATAGTGTCGACAGCATGCAGGACATCTCCGTCTTCTGCAGAGGGGTAGAGCTTTGACTGACACCATATAGACCTTTCCACAAGACCACTCAGTCAGGGTACCAAGTAATTTCAAAATCTCCATCTACAGTCAATGCATATAAAATACTGCTTCACATTGTAGAGGATGAAATTTCAGCATTTATGTTATGTGTCATTATTTCCAAACATTCTCAATCCTACCATGAAAACTTATTCTGGATTAAGTGCTGGCAAGCAGTCTTTAAAAAACGAAAAAAAAAAAATCCTGTAAACCCATTAGCTGGCAGGCTTTACCTACTGGAGCTACAGAATCCAGGAAAATTTTTTGGTAAGTAAAAGCAGGAAGAAAAAAAAAATAGAAAAGTCAGTATCTTAAAGAACACCATCAGAAAGAAAACATAAGAACCAATTGATTTGTTTGAGTATTTCTAAAACTATCATCACACCAAACCCCATTCTCTTTCTAAAATCACTATACACCTTTAAGATTTCATTTAACATTTACAATTCAATGCATTTCCCTCCTTCTCCTTTATTCGTTTGAGATTTACGGATAAAGAAGCAGTACAGCATGATATTTGGGAGGAAGACTGGAAAGTTTGTAATAATGTTTGGCCAGTGGAAATATGAGAACAGTCAAAGAAAGATGCTTAGAAATAAGACAAAGATTCCAACAGTTCAGACAATGATGTCAGATCCTTATTACTTTTCCAAAATAAGCTGCTTCAGATTCTCTCCTATCCCCCTCACTATTGACAATCAGCTCTGAAGGAGCACTTATAAAATGCTTCAGTTTTCCATACTTTTTAGATTTTCACCGTCCTTTTACAGAAAAGTGAACAAGCATTGCTTGGTGTGCTGAGACTATCTATGGGGGTTATGGGAGAAACATGTCCTAAACTGCAGAAGAACAATCAAAACAAAACCCAAAAGTTACCTAGATTTCTAAATCCTCTGATCCGTCTACATACCACTTGGAAGAAAAACAGATCTCCCTCCCCACTTCCCAACAAATCCAACCAACAAACTAATAAGAAACAAAAGAGAAGCATTAAGGAGCTGAAGGAAGAGAGACACATCTGATCCAGTTCCATCAGTTCATTTCTACAATAAATGTCCTGATAACCTGTCATGCAGACATCAAATTAAATATATCTAATTCTGATGAAGGACAGCATATAATACATTAAGAAAATTACCACTATTGGCTGAATAAAGTCGTAAGTAAACTCTGACTGAGCTGAAAGGAGAAAAAAGAATAAAATAAATCCCATTAGAAGTCTCAAGCTATCACAGATGTCTTAAGATCTCAGCTCCAAGTCCTATGATGTCTAAGGCATTACTCTACCGTAGATAAGTAAGCAGACAAGAACAGCAACTGCAATCTAATGACCTCTTTAAAGTGCCATATAAAAGGGCCTGGGAAGCCCTTCTCCCCTTAAAACACTGTAGCAAAAATACTCTCCATGCCCATGTAAGTACAAGTGAATAAGATGCATTAACCCAGGTAAAATGTGATATATAATATTTAAACACAAAACCACACTTAGAAAAAGAAGAATCTATAATTTCAGGGTGAAGTGAGGGGAAGAGAAATCAGATACAGGTGGAACGGGACACAGGAAAAAAAAAAAAAATAGATGAAAGGACCAAGCCAAAGGGCCAGGTTCTTATTAAATCTCAAAACTTAAAAGAACACCCAAAAACAGAATCCAAAAAGCTAAAAGCAGAAAGAGTCTATGCAAGAGTTTAAGGACAGGGTCATACATTGCAAAACAGTTTAACGTAATAGGAGGAAGTAATCTCCTTCCCCCATAAAGTAAGAAAACAACCCAAAAACACCCAAAACCCAAATGTTGTCTTCAAGAGCATCTGCCACCAATAAAAGCATATGGGGAAAGAGCACTTTAGCTTCCAAATGTTAAAAACCACAGTGGTTAAGGTGCCTTAGGAATTGTTACAGTACTTCAAAGTTCCCAAGCATGATCTATGAGAAAGGCTCTTAGAAAAGAAGCAGTAGCACATTGAAGATTCAGTAAAACAGGACTTTCTCCAAGTGGTGAGCAGTTTAAAAACTGAACAAGGTAAAAATAGCTCAAGGAGAGCACCAAGGATGGAATTAGTGAGGCTGCTTTGTAGCGTGGGTGGAAGGAGAGGATCAAAATTGCAGGCAAGGGGAAGTGAGAGACCATGAATCAGAGACCAGCAGAGGATACAGAAAAGTTTATGTCTGGAGACTTCATAGAGTAGATGGAGAAAGCAATAACTCTTAAGAAATGAAAGTTTGGGAATGTAGGAACAACTGTCAACACATAGCAGTACCTGATTTATGAGGAATTAACGTTTCTGAACTAAAAAATATACATATATATACATTTGTCAAAGCCCAGATTTCTGTCATGGCTTGAATTTCTGATTTTACACAAACTCTTGGAAATTATCACAAATTCCACCTCTGGAAGTTCCACCTACTACACAATCATCATAAACTAACTAAGGTCTTGTTTGTCTCACAAACTAAAAAACTAAAAAAAACATACATCCATGCAAGCAGTTTCTGTGTTCTCAAAGCCAGAATGGTTTCATATTTAATTCTGCACAACATGCATTTTTAATGAAAAGAACAAAAGGTTTAAGTCCACAGCTAGTGGTGAAGAAAGATGTATTTCATTTTTGCCTGAAGGAGTTACAACCCAGCATGATGAGTTGTAAACATTTGTTTTCTCAACTTTGTTAGTAACAGACATTTTGTCTCCTCTATTTTTTTACTAGACCTAGAGACGAAATATTGTTCCTCCCAAGTAAAAAATGCCTTCAACATTGCTGTGACAAGGACAGTTAAACAATAGATATCTCAATAGATTATCTTCTACCTGCAGTATTATGTCCAGTTGTTTTGTCAGTCTAGCTTGACAGTACAGAAGGAATGTACTAGGTTTTACAAAGGTCAAGAGTAATACAATGACACTTAAACACATGGTAAATGACAAAAACCAAAACTTGGCGCACTATATTCTTCCCTCTTGCCCTCCTAATTACCTTGATACCTACACATTAAAAGTATCTGGGCAACAGTAGCACAAAGTTTCCACTGCTACCCGACTGATGGTCCCATATCCTGGAACATTCTTATTTAACCCACTTTATTCAGCAAAGCTCCTGGCATCTCAAACTGGGGGGAGGGGAAAAAAAAAAAAAAAAAGGTCAAATTGGATGCAACATATAATAAAAACTCAATTCATTTTACAAAAAGAATAGAAATAACAGTCTCTCCAAGCAACTTTGTCAATAATATGTTTGTATTATAGAAACAACTGAAAGAGATTCTTATGCCTTTCCCATAGCAAAACATTTAAAAGTTACCTGCTAAAAACCCATGTACAGAGCCTTTGTCTTCGGAAGAAAGCCAGGAAAATACCAAAAGGGAAAATTAATTCCCAACAGAAAACCAACGCGCATGAAGAGAACAAGATTTTTAAAACAATAAATCAATAATCAGGAATATTAAATTGAAAAGGGATTTGATTTTAAAGAAAAATACCCATGTTTCTAATGATAGTGGTGTGAAGGTTTTTTTAATTAAGACAGTATGACTTTGTAGGAGAAATGTAGGACATAGAACAAAAACTGTACCATTGTTGATATTTGAGAAAAATTCAAGCACGCAACATTTCTTGTTTTGCACAGAGTAATCATTTGCATTGCTTGGGAAGGAGGAGAGGTTTGTTTGTTTGTTTGTTTGTCTGTTTTTAAATAAGATCAATTGATGTTTTCCAAACCAAGTAGCTATATATCCAGAACAGAAATAAAATTAAAAAAAAATGTGCACAAAGGATTTTTAAAATACAGCTAAGAAAGTACAACTTGGTAACTATTTCTTCAATGAAAACTTCTGTAGAACTAAAGCTTCCAACAAAACCAATGCTTTCTCACAGAAGAAACCTTATGCCTAGCTGAAAATATTCATGTGTTCTATTTTCTTTAACTGACAATAGCAATCCTGACAACCCTAGTCTTGCACCACAGTTGACGTATATGCAAGTTCCTCAGGGAAACACTTCATAGATAAGATTAGGGATCCATCCTTTAACCACCTACAGCATTTTGATCACTTACAACCACCGAAAGATACATATAAATGTGCGTTTCTCTTCTGAACTGGATAACCTCTTAACAAATAAAAACACATCCAAGAACTCTCAATTCTGTAAAGATTCCCATGGCATTCCACTTCTGATGCATAAAAAAATGTTTGTTAAACTATGAAAAAAATGCGCTAGTCCATCACCATACAGATTTTAAATCAGATCGCATCTATTGGAACTTCAGTTAGTAAATGTTTAAGTTTACTTTCATGCAAACAGCTGCATTTTTAATTGAGGGACCTTATCTTAGGAGAGAATTCAGGTGAAACCTCAAGTTTTTAATTGCTTGTTATGGCTCAAAACAGCAAGGGGTGGTTTTCCCCCTTGAACTCTCCATTGTCGCATGCTGCACAGTCAGAGTTTCCTCTTCATTGTGCTAATGCTGGGCATGGCCACAGAACTCTACAGGAGTCTAGGAGCCAACATCTCGGCTTCTTGTCATCCTCTAATGCCCTGACGTCAACTGTCTGAGTTTTAGAGCGGTACACAACTACAGCAAATGCTCACAGTAAAGAGCAACTCTTTCTCAAACAGCAGGCAGCTACGTGAACTTAAGTCAGAGCAGCAGGTCAGCTGCTGGGGAAGCAAGTGAGAGCTAGGTGAAAAGGAAAGAAAGAGTGCAATCAGATTTGTTGTGACTTGCAAGCAGCCATGAAAGAGAACACACTTCGTTCCTTGTATCCGCTACATTAAGAGAGCAACTCATCGTATTGACTTGTTAATTTCCAGGGGAAAAAAAACAGTTGAGCAGGCACTAACATTATTACTTACAACTCCAATGGCTGGCTGGATAATTTGGCATCTGCTGCTCCCCAGCACACATGAAACTGCAACAGTGGCAGCTAGAAACAACAGCTGCCAAGCTAGAAAAATTTGCATGTTTAGAAACTTTCTTCCAAGCTACAGTCACGAAAGTCAGAAGCAGTACTGGACTTCATGAAGGGAGACCTAGTTAGATGTTAGCAGATTAGAGGAGAAACCATTTACTTGTGACTTTAAAATATTCCTAGTGAGTTAATTTATCTGTCAGATGACAGGAATCTTCAGTTTCCTCTGAAATCTAAGCTTTTGGTCCCCTACAATGGGCTCTTTTCTACCCAATACAAATGCGCCTACTCAACATAAACAGTGATCTTCAGGTTTACATAAACACTGTAATCTCCTTTAAAGTTCATCAAAAAAATCCAGTAACAATAGAAAGAAAAGAACCTATCCTAAGATAACACTGAAACCCACCTTCCAGTCCCAAGCACTTTTTTCTCCTCACGTGCTTATGATACCTCACTAACGACCAGCTCTCACTTTTCCTTTTTGCAGGATACCAGCACACTTGGACAAAGCTTTGAAATACTCTGCTGATTTCTCTATTTGTGTATTACCCTCCCACACATTTTTTCACCCTAGTATCCACATTCCTCAACCCCCTAATGTTTCCTTGATCTCATTCCCACAGCAACACACTCCAACAGTGAACATTACCACGGACTACTCCATAGGCACCCAGCTATGACTTCAGACTTGACAAAGTTTGAGCAATCAAACCAGCTTTTAAATGCAACATTCAGTTCATGGCACCACTGTGTCATGCAACTATTTGACATTGCCTTGGTTAAGACCGATACATTAAAAAGAACAGCATAATCACCTCAAGAAGTATTAAGTGTATGTTCAGAACTCAGGTGGCAAATTACCCCCTGGAATGATCAGCATTCAAGTGGCTCCTGATGGGGATCCACCCACAAAGTAGCTAACTCCCTGTTTCAAACACCCAGTGAATTCTACAGCCACAAATTCTCCAAGTTTTTCCATTTTGTTATTGCTCAATTAGTTGATTTTCATCGGGGTCATCGGGGTGAGAAAAAAAAATGACCTAACTATTTAAGTTCTTAGTCTAAGAGATAAGCACATCTAAGATCAGACTGCTTGTTAGACCCATGCCAGCCTAGCACCTGATCCTAGATAGTGCTACAAGTACAGTAAGATAGTAGCACAAGAACAAAAGTTCTTGCATTTATTCATAAGTGTATACGAGAATGTAGTATAAAGAACAAAAGCAACAGCTAATTCATTGCAAGATAAAAAATGTAGTTTTGGCCCTGACCTAAATTTCAGTAAACAGCAAATTCAGACACATACATACACTGTCCCCTGGTCTGCTACTGTGGCTTGGCAATAGAATGCTTGGTTTTAAGCTGTTGCCACACTTTCTGTCCGATCCCACAGTGGGGAGAACTTTCACTTATACTTGAATAAACCTGTGGCTATGTTGTGAATCGAGACAACCAGCAGTGTTAAAGAGAGGGAGAGGTCAAGTCAGTATTCTAAGTTTGATGCCAGACACTTCTCAACACTGAGCCACAGCTGATGTCTCCAGTGATCCGTAATCTGATTGAAATGATATGATAAAAACTCAACGGTTACACACAAGAGAAAAGCTATATTTCTTCTTCTTCCTGAAGACATCTCTTACTTCCTCAGACAGCCCTAACCATGGGAAAAAGAATTCTCTCCTGTTGCTCTTATTACACTTTTCGAATATAATCACTAGGCCAAGCAACCAGGGAACAGAAGCATAAAGACACAAGTGAGGAGTGCTTCTGGCAGTAAGCTAACCAAAGCTCAGTTTGGCTCTCCTTCCCCTCGTCCCCCAGTACAACCATCTCTGTCCTCAGCCCCTGGAGAGCAGTGGTATCTCCTAAGCATGTTTTCATTAGACACACAAAAAGAAAATGACAAAACAAAAAGGGCTTTGCTTATAGGTAAAGCAGACCAGAAGCTGTTATCTTGAAAGTAAGCACATAGCTTTAAATATGATTTAAGGGAACAAACAAAATAATGAAAAATTATCAGAAACTGATTAGAATTGAAGGTGGACCTCAATGCACATTCTAATATTTCAAAGGAAATCAATCTTCCATTTACCGAAATCCAAATTTGCTCCAATATTTTAACAGCATATTAACTTCCAATACAGTTCTTCATGGTAAAAGACTGTGTCAACTAGTGAAATCTACTTAATCTATTTGGTAATGTAAAAATGTATTTAGTCCAGGGCACAGGATTGCCATCCAGCAACAGCAGGAAAACTGTGCTTAGGAGACAGGATGGCAACCATGCCACTTTTTTTTTTTTTTTAAAGTATTAAAACACACATTTTCCTATCATCCCATAACACAGCCAATACATAAAGCCAATTCAGCTCTGTGATGAACAGGAGCAGACTGTGTCAACTGGCCTGGCAAGAGCATGCTGTCATGAGCGCGGCTCAGACTCAAGGCAAGATAGATGAGCTATAAAATGCCTTAAAAGTAGGTCCAGCCAAGTTTCTTCTGCTACCAGAAGAAACTATGTGTCATGTCCAGCCAGTTACTGGGCACACCTTCTATTCATCATATTCCAAAAAAATTCCAGCTGGTTACTGGGCACACCTTCTATTCACTACATTAAAAAAAGAAAATAAAAATAAATAATCCAGCAGAGGCTGTTTTTAAAAATCTTTACTGATCTACTTTGATTTTATAGTGAGAATAACACTGGCATACACCCCTGCATTTTTTCCCCAAATTCAAGCAAATATTTTTATCCCCAACTGGCTTTAATAAACAATTTTCAATAGGAAAACATAATCCTACATGCAAAAACATTTTCTTCCAGGACATAATTACAGGACCCTTTCCCAAACCTTGTCCCCATAGAACTGATAACAAAATACCATATTGAAGAGCCACTGGTGATTAAGTTATATAGAAGTCCCAAGGCTAAATAAACATCAGTGCTTGAAAACTCACAAAACACCTTCAACACCTCTAGCCTTCCTGGCAGTTAGCATAAATAGACTTTCTAAACAGTGAAAAGTTATCAGTAATTACACCATTTAACTTCAAGCAGTAATTCAAGAACATATCTACTGGTAAACAATTTTTTCAGCTGCGGATTAACAACATTCTCCACCTGGCTAGACAGGTTAAGAAGGGATATAATGTAGTATCATATCATTTGGTAATTCATTTAAAGAAAACTGCTATTTCAACTGAAATTCTTCCCAGCTTGCACAATTTTTCCTATTACCTCAGAGAGAGAATCGCAGAACTGCTTACTATTCAAAAACGTATCTGTGGATAATTTTCAGTAAACTGGGAGTTGCTGGTTTTGCTGGTATGTCCAGATTTTTTTTCTCAAATCCAGCATTTGGATGAGCAAATGAGACCATCTTCAGGAAATAACTAAGACTGTCAATAAAGAACTCTTGTTGTAACAAGAAAGGAACTGTAAATTGATTTCCGAAGTACTAAATTACATGGGAATAGCTGATAAAAGGCCTGAAAATATATCTGCAGGGCTAAGGCAGATGAGCACTGCTGTCAGCTACATGTTTTTCAAAACTGAGATGTGAATGCTGACAGATGCTTGAAGACACATTAAGGGAACAGACTACTCTTCCTGACTTCAAAAAGTCAAGCACCAGCCAAAATTCAGTATAGCCAACAGCTTTATGGCAGGCGACAGCCCCAGAGAAGCTGTCAGAACAACCAAAATTTTAATTGTGCCTTTTTGCTTGTTTTCAATGTTCTTGCCCACAAGTAAAACCGAGGGCCTTCGAAACATACTGTTTTAGTCACTTCCTAACCCGGTATCATGCCCTGTTATCATACACTCAATCCTTTCAGCTGAGTTTACATATCCAAAGTCTTAAACATGCAGTAATTATACCTTCTACATTGATTAACAACATGAACTGTGTTTCTCAATGGCCCTATATAAGTGTGGAATTGCCACAAGGCTCTAAGTGAATAAATAGCCCTCCTCTACAAGCCTTCCATATTCACTACAGCTGCGACTTCAAACTGATCTGATTGCTACTGCAAATACTACAGTAAATTACCATCAACTGCACCTCTTCGTCCTGTATCCACTTGGTCAGAAATCCAATTAATCCATTTTTGCATATGATATGGAAGCTCCAAGAAAGTCTTGGTGTTAAAAAACACATTCACGATGTATTTTGTCCCTTCTATTTAAAGATAACTCCAGCAGTCTCATAAGTATTCTGAAACCCTAAAGTTCCTACTGAAGTTAGAGTGAATTAATTTTCTTCAAACACACCTGATGACTAAACTCAAAGGGAAGTTGTCCTCCTCCTGATTTGTAACTGGGGTAGTTTTCCCAAGATTTAAAATTACATTCTTTAAAGTTACATTTTCTGACAGATTACAAGCAACTCGTCAGAGGAGCCTAGCATTTAAAAACAAACCAACCCTTTTACTTCTCACAATAGATGCTGTTTGTTTATATATTTTTTTTTCCTCTTTCGACGTGGGCAGTTACCAAAGCCCTGGGAAGCGCCCAGCTCTCCCACACCGCTACCGCCACTTTCACACAGAGAACCGGCAGCTGACACAGGCACACCTTACAGATGGTCAGACCCGTAAATTCCGCCTTGCCGAGGTTTCACAGAGGAGCCGAGCCCGACAGGTACGGCACTAGTGGCTTCTGGCAATACTGCAGCCCGGACGGCGACGCCGGCAGGCAGGTCACGGCCCGTCCCTGAGGAAAATGCCCCCGGCGAGGGCTGGCCCCGCAGCCCGCACACGCCGCTGCCCAGCTATACCCCGGCGAGGAGAGCACCGGGGACCCGAGAGGCTTGTCCCGCCGCCCCGGACAGCCCGTTTTCAGCCAAGCGAGCCCGTCGAGGCGTGAGGGACGCCACTCCGCCCGCCGGCTCCCGCCGCGCCGGGAGCCGTTTAACGGTCGCGCTGCTCCATCTGCCTCCGCCTCCCGTCTCGGCCGCGGTCCCGCGCGGGGCTTCCGCCTCGCTCCCTCCGCCGCCAGGGGAAGGGGCGAACGCAGACACTCCCCCCCGCCCGCGGCACCGGGGAGCCGCTTCTCGCCCCTGCCCGCCTCCCGAGCGCCGCACGCACGGCACCGGCCTCCCCGCTCCTCGCTGCCCCCCTCGCACCTCACCCCACCCGGCCTCACGCATGGCCCGGCACGACCGCGGTTCCCCCGCCGGCTGCCCCTCTGGGGCCAGCCGGGCCTCCCACCCGTGCGGTGAGCTGTGCTTACCCTGAGGGCGGCGGGGCGGCCGCCTGCCGAGCGCGGCCGTCCATGCCGGCGGCTGGGGGGAGCGCAGGTCGGCTCTCGGGGGCAGGGCGGGCGCAGCCGCTGGGATCCGCCCGCACGGCGCCTCGGCTCCCCGCCTCACCTGCTCGGGGCGGGCTGAGGAAGACGGCCCCGCTCCGCCGCCCCCAGCGCCGCCGCGCCCCCGAGCCCGGGCATTCCCCGCTGTTTACAGGGCGGCCATGGGGCTGCTTTGCCGGGGCGGCGGCCGCGCACAGGGCTCCGCCGGGCTGCCTGCGCCGGGGCGGCCGCTTCGCTGAACCACACCTTGGGCGGAGGGGAAAAAAAAACAACCACAAAAGCAAAAAAAAAAAAAAA
>KZ505654.1:0-32020 GCA_002844005.1 Limosa lapponica baueri | reverse complement strand
CGGTGCGGGGACTCGGCTCGGCCCCGGCCCCGGCCGCGGGCTGTCAGCGGCCAGCGGGGGCAGGGCCGCTCCTCTCGGCTGGAATTTTCCTCTCCCCGAAGCAAAAGCGTCCCGGCGGCCGCCTCGGGCTCAGCCCTTCCCCATTCCAACCACCAGGGCGCGGGGCGAAACCCCTACAGGTGGGGAGAGCCGGCTTGGCGGGGCAGAGGCGGCGGGCGGACCCTGCGGTGGGATCCAGCGCCCTGAGTCCTGGATCTGCCGTTCTGCAGATGGCTCCATCGCTGCTCTGCTCAGTGATGGAAGCCAGGTCGCCCTGTGCCCGTTGGCGAGCGCGACGGGGGCTCGTCCCGGGTGCGTCCGTGCGTTGAAGTTTCCCAGCGGCTATTCCCCCGCGGCCGCCGAGTTGGCTGAAGCCCAGCCTGACCTACCCGTGTCACGGGTAACCAAACGCCGGCTTTAAGAGTGATGTTCATCTAGATCTTCAGTTTGCTCTTCGAGCGTGACGGCACTTTCAGTCTTTTCTGTGTGACAAGCTGCTCCTTTGCAGGGTCCAGCGAGCAGATCCGGCAGTGCGTGCTGCTTCCCCGTGTCAGCAGAGAGCACCTTTCCAGCTGTGCCGCGAGGTCGGGAGATGGTATAGCACAGTAAAATACAGCTCTTTATGCAGGTAATATTTTGGCCAGTGCTTAACACAAGTTAAAAAACAGCCAACGACGAAGCATTTATACTTTTTTTTTTTTCCCCTTAGGGAAAAGGTAGAATATTTCATTCTACTATAAATGTCCTTTTTCCTGACTAGTTATAAGGTTATATATCTGGAAAAAAATACTATAATCGACCATTCTATTTTAATATTATTCATAATATGGACATTGTCTAGTGTAATACTGTATATCTTATAATATAGATACTGTACTTTCATGACATTTTGCTTCTCCCTGTACGCCCTTCTCATCTGTACTGTGCTTCTTCAATAAAGATTTTCTTTTGCTTTTATTTTCTGCTTCTTCAATAGAGATTAAATAACCCTGAAGCTGCCTGTTTTGACAGACTCTAGAAGTTGTTCACACCCTGAATAACCACATGCCATTACCAGGCACGCCCCATTAATCTGTGTATGTTTCTTAAACCAAAACTTAATCACTGATGAGTCAGATGGATTTTCCATGGTCCAGTTTTCAAAGAGACAGTGTTCAACAAATTGATCAATAAGAAGAATCTCAAGAACAATCCCACTGAAGGCCAGACGTAAGTCTTTGACCCTTTTTCTCTTTTGACAGTCCATTTTGTTTTCTCATGCTCCTCAAATTGTTTGGCCACTGCCTAGGTTAGGATGAAGGTTGACAAATAATTCATTTGTATGTTGACTGTTCCTGTTTCCAACCAGCTACTTCTTGAGCAAAACCATTAAGTAACTGCATCTTCTAAATGGTAATGAAACTCACATGTTGCAAAGGTGACCTGATTCTACACTATAGTGCTGTTTCAACTGAACTGAAGACCATCACCATCGTAACTGATTGTATATTAGAATAATGACATAATTTGGTGTGATGATGTCATCCCTCTAATAAACTTTGCTGAACCACCGACAGATAAGGAACTGTGGTACTATTCACTTTAAAATCTCATTTGAAAACCACTATATGCTATAGTCTAATTCTTTTGGCAAGCACTAATGCCATGAAGATTGCAATCTATTGAATAGCTCATAGGGTCTAATCATAGAAACTCAGCATTGCCAGGGAGAAAAGTGACATCAGGAAAATAACCTAAAAAAATTTGTTAGTGGTGGCAATTTCCAATAGAGACTGGGGAATTATCTAAAAAAGCAGTTCACTGAATAATACCAATCTCACTTAAGACGAGTGAGGTTATGCTTATCTTATTACTTCTCTTATGACTACTACTTCTTTTATTCAAATCTTGGTTGTTAACTAAGCACTTCTGAAATGCTGATCACTAGAAACACTGTAGGCTCTGAACTTGAGTGCCTGCAGGCCATGTTCTGCAGTGACAGTTTTGTGATGACTAGACTTAAAATAGTGGGTTTTATAAGATACTGGAGATACCATTTGAACGAGGGATCTCAGTTTTAAAAAAAAAATTCTAGACTCCTAAGGCAATTTGTTTTTTAACAATAGAAAATCAGTTCTGCATTAGAGTTTCATAAGATGTTGACAGAGTCAAACTCTCTTTTTTTGTTTTTCTGTATTTAAAAAGTTCACAACTTTGTCCTGATCCCAAAATGTTGCTCATATGAAGCAAATGTAACTCTCATACACAATAAACAGAAGGCTGCAAGAGGGAATACCAAGTAAATGGGCTATTACTACACTATTCATGTCCCTCCAATTGAATAGTCAAAAGAAAGAATGTTTAAAGAAAAGTTCCCTAGCTTTTTCAAGCTGATCTGTGAGGATAACATTGTAGCAGTTAACAAAGTGACAGGTTATTAATTGCACAGTTGCAATAATGTCATCCTTTGTCTATGGTTTGAGGTAAAACAATAATTTAGCTAGAGGCATTAATCCCTGTGACAAGCCGCCACCCGCTGCACTCAGTGAAAGTACTTGGTGCCATTGTATATTCAGTATAAATGTTTGCAGATTAATACCCAGTTCTGATTACTGTTAGCATAACCTTCAAGTTACGCTTGTAGTGAGAACTGTTAATTCTAACTGCTATTTGACGGAGAACCTCCGTCTTAGGTAGAGACATGGAGTTCCAGGCAGCTTACTAAGTATAGGGTTTTCATGCAAGTTAAATTACTAAAAACAAAGTCCTGCCTGTTCTGAAAAAGTAGTAATATCCCATGCCATTTTTCATAACAGTCAAGAGTTGCCCTGGATGGCTTTGGGAAAAATCTCCATGCTTCCACCCACACAGTAGGATAGCGCTGGTGGTTGCTCTCCTCTGCTCAAGGGTGCCAGAAATGTGGAATACTAATATTTTGGGATGAAAGATGCTGTAGAAATGTAGTAGATTGTATGATTTTCAAACAGGTATGCCTATTATTGCTTGTGGTGAAAGCTATTTGAAGTGTTAAATAGACCACAGGAGTCTTACAATATTTTTCACTGTTGTAAAGGTCTGTTTACAAGGTCTTTCCCTTTAAATTTATTCACATGTAACAGCATATTAGTGGCATGTCGTCATTTAAGGATATAACCCAAATGCTCTCTTAATGTAGTTTTGTACATAGAAAATCATACTGTATCACACAGTAGTTGTTTTGACTAATGTTGTGCAATGTACATGTGAAATACAATATGGAATCGAAGGGTGTTTTCCTTGTTAAATTAATTTTATGATACATAATTAGAATATATTAGAAAGCTGAGCTCTTTTATTCTGCCAGTATAGCAAACATGATAAAAGTCAGATTTTTACCCTTACAGCATAAGCATAAAACGAGGAATTATTATATGACTCTTGCTTTTGTTTAAATAAAAACTAAATCTGTATGTAATTTTTTTCTACAGAGCAGGCAATCAGCTTACAGCGCATCCTGTTGAACAGTTGCCTTTTCCGTGTTTGCATTCCAGCATGTGGGTGAGGTTTTGGGAAGCATGCACACACATGCATATAGCCACTGAAAGTATTGCTGTAGGCACAGGGACGGGTTTTTGTGCCATCTAAACTGTGCGCTTAATTGAAGAACACTATACACACCTCATCTATAACTACACAAGAGGAATAGTACACATTTTGTCAACGCCTTTTTTTCTAAGGAGCTCAGGGAGCATTTCTAAACAGTAAAATGTTACCACCATAAAGAAGTTAAAATTATTTCTGTTTCTCATGTTAAATAGCCTTGGTGTCTGAACATTATGCCATTTGCTAAAATCACAGCTAGTTAACTGCACAACTGGGATAGCACTACTTTGTATCACAACTAGTTGTATCCTCTACTCTCATCAGCAGATGATCTTAAAGAAAATTGAATGACAAAAAAGGCCTGGGTGGATCCTATATATTTAAGTACATGGAAAATTACAAAACTGGTTTTAAAATGAGTAGGCTCAAAATTTGCATCATAGATTTACCAAGCAGGGCACTGATACATGGATTTGGTAAACATCTGAGCATAGAGACATCATATGTTGATGGATTTATAATCAGTTTATGGTAGGGCTACCGATTTTTTTTTTAATGAGGATAGGACAGGCTAGGACAGTTCAGTTGGGAGGGACCTACAACAATCATCTAGTCCAACTGCCTGACCACTTAGACTAGATGATAGTTGAAGTGCAATGGAATATATAAAAGAATTATTTATCTCCTCTTACACAAAGAAAAAATAGAAAATAGTTTAAGTTCGTACTGTCCTATCTATATGACCAAAAGTAACATTAAAATTACCCTGCAGCTGGGTTTTTACTCATGTACTGCTTTGCAATGGAGCCAAATTACAGTAAGGAAAGCATCACAGACTCCGCTAACCTAAACAGGATTACATAGATAGTACCATTTAGTCTTTCTGTTTAATGTTGTATTTCAGTAATTTATATGTAGGTCATATCTATGCTGGCCATCTACACAAAGACGGGTTTCACCCTGAGAAGGAGATGGATCACATTATTCTAGATTGTAAGCAATGCAGTTGTCTGTTTAACACTTTGGCCTGATAGATGAACTACAAATAAGACTACAAAAAGGTACCCCATATACTGTCAGATACAGGACTAAGTAATTTTTGCCTTCTATAGAAGGTTTTCCCAATAGTTGCTACTACATATAATAGAAAATGCAGGGTCAGATCCAAAAATATTTTCTCCTTTCTTTAATACTGTCCCAAATATATTTTGCTCCTAATGTGTACATTACGAGCACTTACTTTCTTAGAGATACATTGTCCTTTTGGGTCACATTTAAGATTAGCATGATCCTATGATGCATTCCCATTGCTACCATTATGTTTTTACTCTGCCAGTGTTCTATTTTTGGCTTTGGATCATCAGGGTGAATGTTTTACCACATTACATGTCATGATTTGTAAGTTATTTTGCTGGTTGAACAGTATTTTTGAGAATGCATTAAATAGCAATTAGTGAGGTATTCATGTGGTATAACTTTGCACTTGAGTAATATTAGAAAGCTTCAGATGAAGCAGAGGAGTGAGTGATTTAAGATATAGAATCACATATGCCCTGCAGTGTCCTGTTGCAACGTTAATTATTTTTTTAAACAGCTTTGTCTAATTCAAATCATGTTAACCACAATAGTCACAATGAAGGATAGATAAAAGTGAATTTGAATGTTAATCTTACCTAGGGTTTAGAAGAAACTACAAGTTCACTAATTTTCTATCACGCACTAAATTTACAAATTAGGAATGTTCATATATAACTAGAAAAGTATGCTGTGCAAAAATCCTCAACACTGAAATCTGTAAAGTCTAAACACTAAAAAATATTTATGAAGAAAAACACCTTTGGAAAAAAATACGTTCATAATATTTGTTCAAGTGATTAGTAATGCATTAGCTTATGTCTTATTGAGTCATAAAATAACACAACAAGAAACATAATCTCCTTTTCCTATTAGAAAAATACACTTTGTTCTGAAAGAGATTTGAGAATTTCTTCAACAGAGATACAGAAAATGTAGCAATAACTAAGCTATCAGCAGAGGAATTATGTTAGGTCCTGAAAGCTACATTGCTATAGTTGTACTGTATCATGAAAGCAAGACATGCAGAAGTCCAGGAGAAGCTTTATGCTGCACAAATTTCTATCTCCTGGTACTTCACCCAGCTCACTCAGAACTAGCCTGGGTAACTTTATAAAGTTTAGGCTTTCTGGACATCCTCTGAGGCGCTACATACATTTAGGTGGAATCTCGTGGCATATGTTAAGATGCTTTTCAAGCACAGAGAGTGAGTTAAATACTTAACTCGGATGTTACGAACTGCGTGCTCTGATTAGACAACTGAATAAATGGGGAGGAGAAAGGGAAGAGGTGCTCCTCCTCTGGAATGCTAACAAGAGAAGAGATGCTGCTTTGTGACCATTGCTCTTATTCAGGTATATTTTAGGGACCTGCTGCTGGAATGGCCATCCCAACAGAGCTCCAAAGGGAAGTATTTATTGTGTCTATTTTAAACACAAGATGGTAGAGGTGTTTGGCACAGACAAATCCAAGATCATTCTGGTCACATATGCGCATATAGTGAATTCTAGGGACCTGGAGAAACCTATTTTTTGGGAAAAAAGGCTCATCCCACCTTCAAATGCTGGCAGGTTCAAGAATACAACACCGCACCAACTATTTAAGTCATACTGTAGGCACATATGCTGCTTCATAAATCCAAAAATTATTAGTGCTCTAATCTTTTAGAAAGCTAGAATGTTTTTTCCAATAAATGTTTGAATAAAAGTCATGAACAGATACTTACATAAAGGTTTCAGTCAGAGTACCTGGCAGAGTTTACCAACTGTGATAATTCCCACAACTTTTTCAAACACATTTTCCAAGTATATCACTTATCACTATGATCCTAAGAAGCAAGAATGAGCATGGGACAGGAGCTGAAGGCCATGTATTACAGCTGAAGGTGGCTTTATGTCTAGTATTTGCCTTGTCAGGGGGGAGATGAAACATCAGATGCAAAAATTCTTTGAGGTCTTCAGCTGAAAATTACTACTGATCTGAGTTTGAGAGTTTGCATAAATAATTGCAAGTCATTTTAAAGCCCAGTTTTGACTCTGCAGTTTGCCAGTGTCTCCTTACAGAATTACCTCGTTAGTGAGCATCTATGTGTAGTCAACACAGCTTGTGCAGACATGTCAAAGACAGTTTGAAACTAGCAGCTGCGTGAAGCTCAGCATGGGCTAACCACTCATTTTCAGAGCAAGGGTTCCTGGAAAACATAGAAACGAAATTCTCTTATCTCTTTGGCTATGCTTAGCAGCAGTATGCAAAACAGAATAGCTCAAGGGTAGCACAAGTATTCTCTGGTATGTATGCACCAGTATATATATCACTGTATCTGCCCTGTAAACAAGAAATGGTAATTAAGCAGCAAAGTAGTCTCACACATAACAATAAGCCCATGGCAACGCAGGCTGAGAAAGCTGTTGAGCCTTTGTGTGTGCGGTATAAAAACATAACTTGTATGCATGCCTATTTGCTATTGATTCACCAAACCGCAGTGTATACATTCAGCATCTTGATTTTCTTCTGATTTAAGCGTTAAGATTTAGCTAAGTTTAATTTTATTTAAGAAACGTAGGGAGCATTTTCTAGCATTAGTTTTCCCATTTTTTTTTGAATGAGAGATTGTGTCTATACACCATGGGAAGCACTCTTCCTGGCATCAGAGCTGCTGTTATTTCATTCTTCCTTCCCTCCAAACAGCTATACTAAAGTCACTGCATACTATTGACTGAGTATGGCACGGCTTGGAAAGTTTCATTCTTATCTTGACGCAGTCAGCAGGGAAAAAAGGTTTTGTTCCGTTTACTATGGCATAAAAAAAAAAAAAATAATGACGCTTAGAATTCTCACATGTTAATTACTATGTATACATGCAGCAGTTTACATTGCTTTTTACTGTACATTAACATCTATTAATTCACTCTAGTTAAGTACTGTGTACTAATCAGAGGCAAAGGCTGCATGAAATTCTCTAGATATTTTCATTAAAAATAAAGTAAAAACATAAACAAGATAGGGTGGAGCTTTAAATTCCATATGGAACCAGCAAACAGAAATGCCCTTAGCCTAACCAATTTGACTTGGGCATTATACCAGATTTAGAAGACTGCAATGTCTTATGCATAACAGTACAATTGCACAATTAAAAGATCTGAAGATTTAACTTTTAAGTAGCTCGTTAAAGGTATTTTTAACCTTTTCCTTTGAAAAGAAAAACCCAACTAAATACAGCAAAAAGATTTTGAATGCATCAGTCAGTCCCACTCCATGACCAATGTGTAGCTCTGGTGTCACACATCTTTGCCAGGAGATGTGAAATTGCCATCGTCACTCTATACTGGAGCCGTAGGCCACTCAGCTGCTATAACAGCACTACAGCTATTTCTGACTTTGTGGAATGGGGCCAATGTTTTTTCCCCAGAAATAACGGTTAGGAAATGAAAAGGGCACCAATTTTTATCTCTCCTATCTCTTCCTGGAGAAGACTGGGCAAGTTAATGAAAAAGAAATCCATCAAGAGTTATTAAATAGAAAGCACCATGTCTGGCTCAGGAAGTTCCTGAATCACAGATTGCTGGATGATAGGAATATTTGTGGAAGTTTATGTGCTTTCCCTACATTTACAGTGTTCCCTCAAGATCCATTTTTGGACATTGTCTGAGACAGGATACCAGGCCAGATAAGACATTCAGTCTGACATAGAGAGGCCGTTCTTATGTTCTGAGGTTCTTTAGATATATTTGGAAGTCTGACTTTAAAAGAGAAAGGCCTCATTTTTTAATAAATGTAAAGGAGTGCTATAGATGTCTGTGGTTTCTTTGAACCTACTGTAATTATTATTTCAAGATTTTGCCTTCAGTCCTATTTTTTACATTGTAATGCACCACACCTTTCAAGCATTAGGCATTCAAAGAGCTGGTAAAAGCAGTTTGGTAGCCTTAGAAGGTAAATTACAGCTCTGCTGAATGGCTTGCTTGGGTATTGACTTTAGAAGCTCTATGTAAAGTGGCGATGCTGAATGGCCTTATTAACAACTCTGAGGCCAGTGTGTGTGAAAGTGACAGCACTGGGACAAGGAGATGTTTTATCTCTTCCTAGCAGTGTATGAAATGCTTATTGACCTGGTTGAACCTTAAAAGTCAGCCCATTATAGTCAGATACAAGTTCTTGGGCTTCATTCCAGGCTAAGATTCACAAAGAGAAACATGTCTATGCTAATTAAATGCATCAGAGTCTATTTAGGCCAAACAGTTAAAGAGAAAAGATTGAAACAGGGTTGAGCTGCCCGGATGCAGAAGCAGGAGAAAAAAAAGGGAAAATAAAGAGTCACGGTAAATGGTTTGTACTCTTTTTTATTTTACTACTTAGGAAACTGCATTTGAGAAATAAGTAGCTGTAGACTCTTGTCAACTTGTTATCAATTTAGGTTGAATCACACAACCATTTTTCAAGTGAACTAACCCTCGTCTTTTGATTTTTCAGACAGAACTCTGCTGCATAACCCGTTTTAAGTAATTCAAGATGCACCTTAGAAAATCCTTGGCCCAGGGGCAGAAAATTTTAAAACATTTAAAGTGAGTGAAAAAGAACAGGGAGATAGAGCTGCACTGTGGCTCAGGTGATCTCTATCCTGTGATGGCAGAAGGAAATTGTTTTAAAACATAGACTGTGATTATCGAAGTTAAAAGGAAACATGACAATTTTCAGCATAAATGATGAAGACTGAGATGAGAGGAAGAGAACCAAGAGGTAAACATGTCCAGCAAGGCCAGACTACATGGTTAAATAACACAAAGGTACAGAAATAGATTCATGGCACAAGTGAAAATAATGTTCTTGGCCAGGACAGATGGTTAACCCTACATACTGAGGCTTTAATCTCTAAGTCACTCTGTCTTCTCTAGATCAGAGTGACTATTAGGCTAGACTGTATAACTATTTGTCATAATTTCTAGCAAATAAACTATTCCTCTTTTTTTTTTTTTTTACTTTTTCAAGCCTTTTTTTCCACTTCACATGCCACTGGAGAAAAAATGCAGAGTGCGTAGAGAGGTGCAGCATGAATTTTGCCATGATTTCATCCTTAGTCAAGAGTGAGAGAGTTTAATGTTGGTACTCTTCGAGGTTTGTGCTCCAATGACTTTGATAAACCGAGTGAGGAAATCAGATTTGTTACTGTCTTAATGTATGAAAAGAACAGAAGCAAAGTGATGCAGCTTCATCAAGTAGCTGTTATTCCTATGTAAACCTGAAACTAGTGAATGTGAACGTGAATCTGAATTTAGGTCTTTCATTTTGAAATAGTAGAGGCAACTAAATTTCTAATTATCTAGACTATTTTTGGTTGGAATTACTGAATATAAATTAAATTATTTTTGCCCATGTTTTTCAATAAAATAGCAGATTTCTAATCCTTCTTATGATAAAAATCATATCTGTTACAGAGTAAAAGTTTACTGACAAAAAGTAAACTCTAGTTCATAAAGATTTACACCATTCCTTTTTGAACACATTCCACAGTTTTCTCTAAGTTCAGAGAACAATTTGAACCACAGTGCTGAAGGGGAAAAAAAAGCTAGGGGGAAGGTTTCAGAGCAACAATTTTGTTATATATTGAAATTTTATCCTTACACATGTCCATTTTTCTAGTTTTAACTAAGTCTCTCTCTTAACTCCAAATTAAAACACGAGATATATTCTGAAAGTTACTTCTGTGAAAGAATCCTAGAAATCTGGGGCCTATGATAAGAAAAGAAGCACTTTGCAATCTTCAGCGAAATAGAAAATGGGGGAGATAGTGAGGGCAGCACTCAGAATTCATTATCACAGCCACTGTGAAGAGAATCTCCTCTTAAGAGCTGTAGCAATAATGTGTAGCTACCTCTTACAAACAGGAATCTAAGTTGTATGCAGTTCCTTTAAAAAAGACTAAAATCTGGAAACTTTATCTGATGACTGTGCAAGTCAAATATCATCCAGGTGAAAACCAAGAGTACAGCACAGTTCAGTATGATATGACAGAGAACACCAGGAACCTGTAATGTGCTTAAATCATGACAACTTTAATCTGATGCTGGGAAGAAGAAAGTTAAATAATATTTCTTAAATCCTTCCATGCAACACAGCTTACTCCTTGTGTTTATCCAGCAAACCTGCCTTTCCAGAGATCTCTCCAGGTTGCACCAGATACCAGCAAGTACCACATGCTGCAAAATGCCATAGCAGACAGCAATCTGATTAGAACTGTAGCATTTCATTTGCAAACAGTCTACTTCAGTTACAGATTAACAGAAAGGATTTAATATATTGAAGGAGAAAATTAGTAGCTGGTAAAAGCAGGCTATGAAAAAAGTCATGCTGGAAATCAGAGGAAAACCTCAGGACCTGATTGTAGTATATGTTTTAACTTTTGCAAACTATTCATCATTTTTATGTGGGTAGTCTCATCAAAACCAAATATACTTTCTAGGGATTATTAACTTTTTCACCTTGTCCAAAGAAAAAACACAGTGATTTTACAGATTTGTAAAAGTCAGCTCAACACCTCTTAAGTCAGGCCTCAAATTTACATAGTAGGCATGACTAAAAATGGGACCCATTTGAAATAGTGGAATTATAATCTAATCTATTAAACTTTTTATGATTGCCACCATGGAACTGGTGGTAAAGGAATGGGGTGATAATGCCTTTTCCCACTTCTGCTAGAAATCTGGCTCCTTATCTGCTTCAAGATCTACTTCACCAGCCAATCCTGCTTGAATAGTACTTGTGTTTAATCTGCATTACATGAAACAGAAAAGAGGAATAATAAAATGGGTAGAATCCCCTGCCAAATTTAGAACAAACAGCAAGTTCCAACAACTCCTCCCGTCCTCCCTTTCGTTACCCAGAGGCATACAAAAGTCAAGTAACTGTTGCAATTTAATCTCCTTAGCAACATCTGACCCAGCAGGCCCAAGAGTGATTTTTTTAAATCTGTACCTAAATACATGTACTAGGCATCATAAACATAATTTACTAAAATATTATAGAGCCCATTGTAAGGATGGGGGGATTCTACGGAAAGAGATCTCAGCGTCAGCCAGAAGAAAAGCTTTCCTGAATTTCTTCCACCTGGCAATCACTGTAACCCTAGTGACTTTTCAAATTATTAAGGCTCATAAACTATTTTACTGGAATTGTGAATAAGCAGAAAGGCCTCTGTATTAAAAATATGATTGAGAGCAGCAAGTCCTAGCACACCATCTGCAGTGATTGCACTCAAATATTTATTATGTAAGTTCCACTAAGGAATAATCAATAAGCTTTGTCAGAGAGCTGATGAGAGTTCAGAGGAGAAAGCTGTGTGTCAAGAAGCTTGTGACAGTATAAAGAGACTAGAGAAATATATGCATCCAAGGGGAGAGCTGTCAGGCACTTAGAAGTTGGAATATAGCATTCAGTCACTCTCAGTTTCATGAATACGCGCTGGATTATTACATGAAAGGAAACTGCAGTTCTAGCGATACTGTGTTCTGCCAATACAGGTGCGTCTGCTGCCAAGGATGACCTTCCTGACAAGCACCTTATCCTCATCTCAGTGCCCTGGATTCTCAGCAATAGACTTCACAGTCACTTTGACATAATGAATACAGACTTTCTCAGAATATTGTCTTATGGCTTGTGATAAGAATGAATGCCCAAAAGTAGAATGACTAGTCTCAAAAAGAGGCAACACTCCTCTTCTTCCTCTCTTTCTCTGTTTCTTAAAGCTCTATTCTCAACTATTATAGACTGCTAACTTTCAAACAGTCATCTTCTCTTCCAGAGGCACCTAAGGATCAACAACTATCTCATGAATAGGATCTCAAGTGTTCTGTGCTTCAGCTCCTCTCTTGTGCGGACTAACACTGCCCTGCCAGTGTTTGTTCAGCAGTTGCCATTGTCTGATACAATGGGCCCGGGTTACCATTTATCAGACCTGTTCTTCCAGCTAGTCTACATTCCTTGCCCTCACCACTTCCAGGACGGGGAGATCCTTTATGAAGATACTTCCTGAGCCTCCCAAAGTGGCATGCTCCCTCTTCAAGAAAACAACAATAATCAGTTTCATAATAAATTTTAAATCGAAAAAAATGCTTTGAAAAATCTTTTGATTAATAGCCCTTATATAATGATCTCTTTCCTCTTATGCTTCTTGGTTCCAAGAAAATGAAATACCATCTTTCTAGACTTTAGCTTGATTTCATTATGTCTTTTCCAAAATTTTTGTATTTGCAAGTTTTGCTGCTCTTTGCAAGTTCAATGCAAGCTCTAGGAGGTAGCTTTACTGAAAAGGAGTTTAAGAGTTTAGCACTGTGCACAAACTAAGTGTAAAAAATTATTAAAATGCAAAGGCTTAGAAATCGGTAATAACAGTAATTTTAAAAAGTTCATTAACTAAAATGGCAAAGTAGTTCAGCAAGCAAAATGGTAGTTTTGCTTACGAAAATTTTTGACCATCTCTTACAACTCTTCTCACAACCACATTTTTCAGCTGTTTCATATATCCCCAGCTATAGATTCTCAGAGTTTTTAGAGAAGGCAGGTATGCTCAGTAAACCAAGTACCACAAAGCGCTTGATTCATGCACCCTTAACTGAGATAACCATAAATAATCCCTTGAATTCACTGTCTCCTGGAGAGAAATGACATACTGAATAGTTTGAATGCCCTCTGCAGGTAGAACAAGAAACCACGGTAATTCTGGGATTGATTTCAGTTTACCTATCTATTAAAGTAGGTACTAAATAAACAAGCCTATATTACTACTTATTAGCCTGTACTGACGTTGTCTGAAAATTGTAAATGGTACAGTGGTATCTCTTGATATCACTGAGAGACAGTTGATAATCTATCACAGACTTTTCACCATTCATAAAGGCAGTCTGCGTCTATACTCCTGAATTATATAGTAACATGGAGATTGAACCCTCTGCTGTTGTTCATCAATGCTGCTTAATTGTTTCAACACTCCTGGCATGGTTTGACTGTATCAGCTAGCATCCTTTCCCACACCCTCTGTATAATGCTATCTATGAGTGTTTACCAGTCCCATGAGCTGCTGCACATTCTTCACATCATTTTAAATATTTTGAGCTGAAAAAACACTCACACACACACGTGCATGCACACACAAATCATGCCTAGAGCCAGAGCAGTACTCTATTTTCTCCAGGGGACATCAGAGGCCAACCGATACATATTGTGGAAATACTCAGTTCTGTCCCATTTGGCCTCTGATCTAGAGACCAGTCCCCTCTCTCTAAAGCCTCAGTAACCTATGCCAAGAGCCAGGTTTTGAGGTAATCAAACTGCATTTTCCAGAAGGGACAATTTAGTGTGGGGGACACCATATGTTAGATAGCCCACAAGCATCAGGTGAAAACAGCTTCCTGCTGAAGCTGTTATCAAAACAGATGCTAAACCACCAGGCTTATACAGGCCTGCTCTGAACCTACTGTTGTCTTTGTCTGTTACACGTTGCCAGAGGTTTCATAGCCTCTCTCGCAGCGATCTCCTATTCTCCACAGAAAAACAGCAGTCAGCAACTACTGCATGCCTGAACTCCGTGACATTCAGCCCCATGACCTCCATCTCAGCATATCCATGCTGGTTTTTTAATTGGCCAAGTCTATCGCAGATGAGATCAACAAAAATATAAATATATGCACTCAGTTTAAGAGAAGAATGATCTCATCCCCTAGCCAGAGGCGAATGTGAATAAAACTGTTTGAAGACTATTATGAATTTAAAGTGGGGAAAAAAGGCTTTTAAACATAGTCTTTACTGGAATAAGAGGGCTGATGGACACCATGTGCAGTGCAGTAAATGTCATATGCAACAAGAGTAACAAAGCAACAGAAGTACTAAAAATCAAAATCAAGAAAGGATGGCAATGTGACAAAGAAAAATCTACGGCCATACTTAATGTTAATAGTCACCATCATCTTCATTGTTTCTAAAGGAGGTCCTGACCACTTCCATGAGAACATGTCCAAAACATCTTGCTTTGGTGTAGTTTCACTGTAACGAATGGCCTTAATTTCAAGCTGCAGATGAGCTGCAGTTCTAACTTCATATGCAGTATGGAGCAATAGCTGCATTCAAAGACTCTAGCTGCATAGATAAATGACTTGTACTTGTCCCTAACTCTGCCATGGAAGTTCAGGTAATGCATACAGTCAACAAAATCAATATACACCATTACAATGCTTGTCTGTTCACTATAAACATGAAAAAATTACTTCATTCCTGTATTTGAGAATGCAAAGAGAGGTGTTCTACATACAGAAGCCTAAGCTGCCAGCAGAATAGCAACTGAGGAGCAGAAAACTGTTTGATCAGCTTTGAGTTCAAAGACATGTCACAGCATAAGTAACTTCCAAACTGGATTATTGTGATACTTGCAGTTACAAAAATACCTTTCTTTTTCTATTCATGCCTACAGCATAGTTGAAAGCCAGTCAGTCTCCATATATATGTGGCTTTAGACTTGCTGGGTAGTTTGACTCAGTCTATCAAAGATCTTAAGTCATATTTAAGGTCTATGAAAATCACACCATATGTACGCTTACACAGTTTTGAATTTAATCCTAATTTACATTTTAGTAATTTATTTTTTTTCTGCTGGAAATGCAGCAGTCTCAGTAGTTTACAGCAGAAAACCTAACAGAGACACGCTCCTCATGGATGCTGCAGGTGTGCCAAACACTGAGGATTATACAGAGCCACTATGAGAGCTGTGATTATATGAAAATACTTTTTTGAAGGTTCTATATTAATGCCTCTCCTTTTATGTGTAACCTAACAGAAAGCAGATAAATCTTTACCTTTTTCCCCTGATGCATCTGTTGAAGCACTAATGGAAAGTTTATCTGTAAGACTAAATCTATAACGATGGGATTAGCAGCAAGAGACAAAGATCAACCAGTACCTTAATTTATTTGCATGCTGTGTCAATTATCTGTTTTGCAAGTTTTTCCTGTTTCTAAACTGCATTTTCTCCTTTCCAAAGAATGTATGTGTGATTTTGTTTTTGTTCTCTCTGTGTGTGTGTGCATGTGCACATAGAATTTTACTTCCTAAACTCCCTGTAGTGCATACTCTACTTGCATTTTCCTGTAATTTACTTAACCCAAAATTTGTTACTTGCCATATACTTCTTACATTTATTGTGAGTTCTCCAGCCTGTCTCCAGTGACGTGCAAGCTAGTACTGTATGCAAGCTACTACCATATACATCCCTGTCCTGCCAAAGATCAGCCTAACTCATTCTTCCGTCACAAAATGTCACCATCAGTATATTGTTTGCCACGTTGTTGATCCCTTGTCAAATATCTCTCTTCTTTCCAGTAGAGCTACCTCAAGGCAGTTACTGCCAATGTTAAGCTTACTATTCAAACAAACCAGCTTCATTAACTTGCCAATACATTTAATTAAAAACTGACTATAGAGCTTGGGTGCGGTTTACCAAAGCTCCCAAACTAGGTTCTTTTTCACATTCTGTTGCATAAACTGAAGTGGGTATTTATCAAGGTGTCTGCAAGTGAAATATCCAAGAAAGCAGGGACTGTAAAGCTGCCAGCTTTCAAAGTACCTGGGCATATCATTTGCAGCATCTAGAATATAGCATGTTAACAGGTTGTCACATTCATAAACTGAGACTTAACAGGATGGCAGAGCATGTTAAGTTTACTGCATTTTAACACAGGCCAATGCTTGCTTTGTGAATATGAAATTAGCATTGCATTTTCTGTTTTGCAGAAGATTTTATGTTTAATATATTGTGTATAAAATTCCTATGTCTCTTAAGATTACAGGTATATCTTTGCAGCTTAACTTCAGTTCAGACAGGAACTTTTTCTATATATTTTTTAAATTTAATAACTATCATCTGCAGCTTCCATCACCCCTTCAGGTATCATAATCACTCTTAAATCTACAAGGCAACCCCATCTCAGTCTGATTAGGAGGAAAGCTAGAGTTTTAAGATAAAACTGTTTACATTTCAACTTAAATTAAGTAATATTGTAAGATAAATTATGAAATTAAAACCAACAATTATTGCTAGAAGAAAAATGGTAAGCATTCAGAGATTGATTTCTGAGAAGTGTTGGGTACTCTGTTCTTCCATCCTTATTCACATGTCCATTTAATTAAGAAATATGTGTAATAATCATTCTATAAAGAAAAAAAAGAAAATTAAATTAATTGAAAATCCACCAGCACAACTCGGTTATGCTGTGGTTAATTTTTGAGCACCATCTGCTGGTCTGCTTCTAAAACTACAACAAAATTTCTCAAATGCTGGTAACATCTAGATACATACCAGATCTGTATTGACTTATGACTTATTTTGTTACATATTTATTAAAAGTTCCCACGACTCATGTGTTATCATCATACTAGAGGAAATAACGGAATTCATGTAATAATGGATGGCTATAGAGGAGGTGTGTTGGAAAGGTTAAAATACCTGCTCTGCAGTTAACATAGGAAATAAGCCTGTCACAGTGGCATCATTATAAACTGAAAAGGTTTCTAAAGTACACTGAAAATGAAAGCAACTTGGCCACTGTTTTAATCTTAACGTACCATATGTGACCCCTACCACAACTCTTGTCAGCAAGGAAAGAAGACATATCACTGCCATCTTTTATTTCTTGCAGGTTCTCAGATACTACAGGAAAGAGTTGTAAAGAAATCTACCAAGACAGAACCTCACCCTCAAATATATCATCACGATTACTTCTTGCTCACCTCTTGCTCCTTAGTAATACAGTGCCATCTGCTTTTCCTGTCTTTCTCCTTACTCCATTCCAGAAAGAGAAAGACCTAACCTTTCCTCTTAAGACAAGATGACAAGGTCCAATGTTAGGACCCTGGATTCTGATAGGGTTAACTATTAGCAAATATATTTTGCTTATTCTATTCTCCATCTCCCTAGAACACTAGATAAATATTCGCTTAATTTGCACTTTACAAAAATATTTTGTAATATAAGAAATCTGTACTTGCTTTCTGTTAAAGATAACTTATTTCCAATTTGAATTACCTTGTAACATCCTGTTTAGAAGAGAGAGTTTGAATCTTGCCACTTTCTTCCCATGCTTCTGACAAATATACTTACATACCACAAACACATATAATGAAGTATTTTTTAATATAAAATAATTTTAACAAAAATTAGTTTCAGTACCAAACCGAAGGTGCAACCTGCAAGGCCTAGATATAAAATGCTGGTACATTGATAAGCTGATCAGTTATTTAATTAATTTGAGTATTGAATTATTGAATAGTCACAAACAATCTATTGAATTATTAATTTATTCCACAATTGCTTAGTCTACTCCCAGAATATTGTAGTCAATCTGGGTATATTCTGTGTAATAATTTCAACACAACTGTTTATCTAGTTGCCTTTTTGTATCTAGTTCTCTTCATCTTTTTGCACTAACAACTTCTTTATCTTGGGTCACAGTTATATTCTTCATAAACTTGTACCAGTCCCATGACACTCTGTCTAGCACCTCATGACATCCTGACCCATGGGATCTGTTATTTTATAATTCTACCAATTGGCACCATCCCACTTATTATAGGAAATGGCTAGAAGTTGTTACACAAGTTACTAAATCTTATAATAAGCAATAATTACTTGTAAAACATTCTTATCTCAACAATTTAAAAATAAAGTCCAATGAAATATAGTTTACATTGTTAAAATACTGATGTTACGAACAAGTTCCAAGTGAGTTCCCAGCTTCTATCTAACTATAGCACAACAAACACAATGGTGGGGGGGAGGGAGGGGGTTGGCTCTAGTTTTGGAAGCGTTAACCATCATTTGGGAGTATTTGCAATTTTCAACAAAGTTCCTTCCTCAGTTCCAGGAGGCTCCTCTTTTGATGCCCTACTAAAGTTTCAGGATGTTTTTCTTGTTGCATCCTGCTTTAGTTCCAAGATATAAGCCCTCTTGGAAGCCCCCTACAAGTTGCACAGTGTTCCAAGGAAAAAAAATTACAATAGAACATCCATCTAAGGAAGAACTGCATCCTAATAAAAGACGGTGGGAACAGACTACCAGCAATTAATAATACAAATTAGCATGCAAGAGAAAAATCAGAGAATCTTTTAGAGCTAATTCTGCTCCCAGAAGTCCACAGTTCTTTACTGTTACAGGTTAAGTTATGTGTGTATTAGAGAAAACAGTATTCCTATCTATTAAAGATGACTTGCATTTTAAATATTTATATTGATTTCCTGGTTCAGCTGATGTTTAGTAACAGCAGACGTTGCCAAAGTGAAAGACTAGTTTCAAGTTTCCTTGCGTCTTTCTGCATTTCCCTGACTTTTTAGTCAATAGTTGCAGTGGACTTCAGAGTAGACCAAGGTGACTAAATCAATTCCAAAAGCTTGAATTTGTTTACAGCAAGGAGAATTATTAGTATCTTTACCATTGGTAGTCTTAGACAATACAAGATTGGATACTTGCAGAAAGCAGATGAAAGTATCCGTTCTTATTTTAAAATAACAAGCTTCCTATGCCGTATTATCTGTATTTTGCATGTGCAAGAAATGAAATAGGGTCTCTTACCCGGTTTCACAATGAGTAACTTCTCCTTGAAGTATAATGGCATGGGTCTTCAGCCCACCTGCAGATCTGCAGCACTGACAGCAACACTATTCCCTCCGTGAAAGCTTCTCACACTCTTGTCTCTCTCCCTACAAAGTTAGAATAATGACCCAGCTCGATCACTCTCATGGTCTTTTCCCATTACAGTGCCCTGTAAAACACTTAATGCAATAGTCTGGGAACACAGGACTGAGGAGAGGAACTACGAGGACGAAAGGTGTATTAAGCTGTTGATTCCAACTGCTTTGGTAGCTGAGCCTAAAGTAAGAAACCTGGTGGTGCTTCCCACCTCTCAGGTCTAGCTCCACATCCTCTCTCCAATGTACTGTTTAAGATTGCTGCATCCACATGCTTTTCCCACAGTTAGGACAATTTCAGCAGAGCCTAGCAGCAATTATTTGATATTCTACCAATTATATATTTCAACACTGAGGACTACCCCTCTTTTACAAAACCTGGATTAAATTACGTCGGATTTCTGAAGGACTGAAAATGTCAATTATCCTGTGATAAGTGGGTAACTTCACACTTGTCCCACCTTTCCGGGCAGGCTTCACGATGGTTTATGAAGTCTCTGGAAGGACCAGGATGCTATAAACTATTCTTTCATAATCAGATTTCTCCACAAAATGGGCTATAGCATAATCCTTGTGTATAGTTTAAAAACCACTGTCTTATTAGAAAAAACAATGTTTTTTCATCCCACTGCGCAGTCACTGGATGGAACCAGATTTAATATATGCTGTTAAATATATGAATGGAGTCTAACAGCATTATTTGTCTCACACTGCAGGCAGAGTAGCACTGTTACAAATGTTTTGTGTCAGCATACAGCATGCCACTAATTTAAAATGCTGGAAAATACTATGTTATGGTATTGTCTTATACCTAACCTCCTTCAAAGTTTAATTTTAGGGATTTATCTCTTCTCTGCAAGACAGCTACCTACGTAGTCCTGGGAAGGTAATAATCTTTCTGTGAAAACTCATGTTATTTTAAGAGAACTATTATTCTGTAGTAGGCCAATGCCAAGAATTTTAATGTAAAGAAAAATAGATGGAAGAGAAAAGACTCCATGCTTCACACATCACAGCACTGGGCTGGGATACAAATGGACCTGATTCAAAAGACAGACAACCCTTTCTGTGAAAAACTAAAACACAGAAAAGATGGAAAGAGGAGCACATGAGCAGAAGTGAATTTATGTGACCTGAACATTATTTAAATATGCTCATGTTTTATCATCCCTTCTCTATATTTTTTTTTTAACGTTAGTGCCTAGTCAAGTGACTTTCTTCAGTCAAACAGCATAGGAAGGTATTTGAATTTGCCTGTTCTCAGCCAACATATCTCTTGCAATATGACAGAAAAAAACCTGAAACTTACTTGCTGAAGTTCATTAGAAACATTACTTTTCTATGATACGTAGACGCAGGATAAAAGGAAGAAGTCAGTATTCAGTATAAGGGTAAGAGTTTTACATGTAAATCCCTGTAATCATGTCACTTTTTTGCCCTGTAGGGTTTATCTTAATAGTTTACATTTTATCCAAGCAGTCAGATTTGGTTTAAAAAGAAACTACTTGTCTCTTGCCCTCAAAATTATCTTTCCAAATGAGCTGATACGAAAGAAGGCCAAAATTATACAGCTGTTACCTCATCAAATGTGACGTGAACCCAGCCATGCCTCCTTTGATGAGCTAATTAGTGTTCCAAGAGGGCCAAGACTTCCCTGTATTTGAATACATTCTGTATCATAGGCAGGGTACTGCTTTTGCGCAAGAGTTACAGTGTAGGACTACAAAAACTAGAGTAACTACTAACCACTTTAGCTACATAAATAAGGTATTTGATAACTGTGTTCTTTTCAGAAGAGCCACGAAATGCAGTGAACCAAGTACAGAGACATCTAAGCCTTTTTTCTCCTGAAAATATTTGAATAAAAAATAAAAGCAAAGAGACCCTCTGTCATCCAGAGACACATTTATGTTACTCATTCATGATAGGAACAAAATATAATGATAGAGAAACAGCACAATATGGCTGAAGTATAATCATTACTTTTTATGTTACTACAGCACTTGTGAGGCCCTGTCATCAATCAGAAGCCACTGTACTAAGCCTCTAGGAAAAGTCATGATAAGTGTGTACAAGATACCACCACAAAATCTAGGTCTTGGCAAGACAGCAATATCACCACTGTCAGTTTTTCTGCCACCACCAAGACAAAGGACAGTATTGAAGAGTCAAAGGAAAATATGAGGTAACCGGAGCACGCTGTCTGGAATTATTTCAGTATAGAGTTTTCTACTTGCTACAGCTGAGCCTGTCAAGTGTACTGCTTGTGGCATTGACAGCTGATTTGCATGACCCCATCTAATGCAGGTTTTACTGAATGACATCTGTAATTTATTCCTACAGTGTCTAACACTCATTTGCACTTTGTTTCTAACTTTGTCTTCAGATCGTTACATCAGTACTTGTATGAATTCAGTAAGACCATGAATTTTATTGGGATTTTCTAGTGTTGAGTGGCCATTGCCTCCTTAGGAAACCACATGTGAAAATTCAGACCTTCCCGAAGTTTTCTCGAACGCCTGCTGTGTGTGATTTTTACAGCAACTATAGCTTTTCCATACAGTATTGTCTTATGAAACACCTAGAATCAACATCTTGCTAGGAGGGAACAGAAAAATAAGCAAAAAGAGGAATACTCAAATAATGTAATTTCTCTCCATGAAGAGTTTCAAGCCAAATGTTGAATTTGTACTAAGTACATACCTGAATCTTATCTTCTCCAATAGCACTGAAGGACAGAAACTGGAAAGCTTCCACTAATTTCCTTCACTGACCTGAACTCAAATCCTTTGGAGAATTCATGCCAATTCTAAAAAAAAAAATAATCCAAATAACAACTGTTGCAATACAGTTTTTAGGCTGAAACTCAAGAACTGCTTTTTAAAATTAGATCTCCGTGTAAAAGATCTACTATAAAAACACAAAACTTCTGCACATTATGTTTGTTTTTTGATTTCTCCCTCCTTCCTGCTATGGGAATGTGTTCAATCTCATATCTTACACTTACAATACATTTGTTTAGTCTGCTGGTTTTTTGTCTTTCTCCTTAACTTCTATTTAGTGTTCACACGAGACAGAGTCCAAATAAATCCTCACACAACACTTAAGTTTTGTTTGCTACTGAGTCACAAATACTAAATAGTTTATCTAGTAAATAGATAAATATCCTTCCTGTATTCAGATAATGGTATGATATAAGATATAAAGACTTTGTGTGAGAAAACATATATAGAATTATGTCCATTTAGCAAACCTGAGCCATTCTGCTCCCCTTCCATAGAGAAGCTTGAGGAAGGTAAATTTTCTAAGGAGTCTATGGGAGTACATGGGGTTTGCTCATCTGACAAACATTCAGGAGAAAATATTTTGTGAATGTGCAGAAGTCTGTGATTGATAAGAAGCACACTGCTCTAGAAAGTTAGAAAACTGTCTGCTTAGCTCCTATAAGAATGGCAACCGTACATCTGGTGTCCTGAAATGCCTTCTCAGCTGGAGAGAGGAAGTTGGAGGAAATTGTGAGTCACACTACCAGCATTTGATGAAAACACCTGCCAGAAAGTGCTTGTGGAACATTGCTGTTCTCTCTCCGCCTGGACTCCGTGAAATCCTGCCACCACAGAGCATTTGGAGTTGGGGATATTGCTGCTTCCAGTGCTCCTTCCACTTTTGTGCACAGCGCACCTCTGCTTGAAGTACGATGATAGTCGTGAGGTCGTGCACATTCTGAGGCCAGTGAGAGCATGCCAATGGATTTTACAAAGCTAGAACAAGCCCCAGTCTGCACTGTTAATAAGCAAAAACAAGAAAAAAATCTGAAGATACTGAGATGAAAAAGAAAACTTTATTATACTGAAACATAAAGAGCCAGAGGTTATGATTTGTTCAGTAGTTAGGCAATGCTAAAAACCTCTAGCTTACTAACTAACCTGCTTTATAACTGCAAATCTAAAGTATACTCTTCAGTGCAAAAGTCTCTCCAACATCATAACGCAGGCAGTGATTAGTTTTCATTCTCAGTGAGCTCCATTAAAACTACCAGATTGTAAATTGCTGCTCTTGTATTTTTTTTTTAGTCACAGAAAGACACTTCTGTTAGAAGCTTAAATTATGCTTATTTGCTGGTAATTCTTTAGTGCGGTTGTACTTTCTTTTCTGCAATGTTTCCTTTTAAGTTTACCTATATTTCCTTTTTGTTGCATCAAGCCTCACCTACTGTCATATTTATAACAGCTTTAGTTTATATCCTTAAAAGCTTTCTGTATTGCTTTTGTTGATAGCCACAACTTTATTTTGGGGAGTCTTAACTGTTTCCAAAAAACACTGGCTATCACAGTTTTTATTATGAAATAAAAAGGTGCTTCTTTCTGTATTCAGACTCCTAGGTCCTAAAAAAGCATAGAGCAGGTTATTGTTATTTGTCATTTCAATAAAGGTAAGTTACACCATGTAATACTTGAAAGGAAGGAACCATATCTTCTATAAAGCCATTAGCCAAATAGCAATAAACTTTAAATTCTGGCATCCATGACGTCTGACATCTCTTTTTCAGTATACTTATGCTTAGGCGAGACCCACTGTCACCTCAGAAATTCATGAACAAAAACACTGAGCATGTAATTACATGAATGCAATTAGTTTTGGCAAAAGAAACTTTTAAGAGCAAAAGAAGCTTTATCAGCAATGAAAACATTTAATTGACCATTACTACCTCAGACTTTACACTTTTCAAATTATAAAGCACCATGAAACAAATTTTCTTTAAATCTGCATTTACACAATAGAAAGGCATAGAAAGACTTGTCCTTCATAAAGGACATGTAAACGTGATTTAATATTGACACAGCCTCAGTAGAATCTTTAAGTTGAACAGGCAATACTGCAATGTATCCTATAAATTATTCCATTGGCACTCTAAAGCAAGGGTAGCTTAGAATTAATACTTGAAATAGGGTAACATACTTCAACAAAATAAATTAAAAAAAATAAGAAAAAAGAAACAGAAAAGCTCATGAGATATTTCTGATTCATCAGAAAGATCTCATTAGCTGTCATGAAGAAACATAATTTAACTCCGTTTGGCATAGAAGAAAGGGAATCCATCCAGCGACTACTCAGTCATGGCTAAGACAAAATCAGCATTGCTGGGTCTGAACTGGTGAAAAATATCCTCTATCAACAGTACCAGGTACTTGGACAGCAGATAAATTATCACCCTTAAAGTTGACTCTTTGTAGGGAAATAAAAGCAGAATAGCACTCCCAGTGCTCATAGCTTTACAACTTAAAAAGAAACAAACAAACAAAGAAAAAATCCCCACCACCGCAAAACCCCTCAACAATACTTAAAACATTTATTATGAAAGCACTGCTTTTAAAATGTGTGTTATTCTCATGAGTCTTATCACCATCTAGTGATCCTTGCTTAACAATCTATTTGGCTAGAAGTCTTGAATGAAATAGCTTTGTCATGCAGGATGAACTGAAGACAAAAACCATCACCATCTCATTTAGCAGCACAAAAATGGAGTAGCGTTATATATCTAGTTGTGAAGGAAGGGCACCACAATGATCACAATAACGCAAAGGCTAACTCAAAAGTACACAGTTTGATTTGATAACAAAACATTTTCAAAATCCCAGCACTGATATAAAGGATACTCATATTACTCATTCTCAACTTCAAATTACTCATATGCTATAGGTGTGTATGTGTGTTTTTATATATACATATGTATATATGTACATATACATATATGAATCCTTAATGTTAAATTAATTTTGGAGGACATAATAAATCAACAACATTTAACAAACCATGATAAAATCAATAACCATATACTGAAAAGAATTAGAGGACTGGAATGGCAACCAAGTTTAGAATGTTTTCTTACACAATTTGCTCAAGTTGCACATGCCTGGCATATAGCAATGTTTCAATCCAATCTCAGAAATAATAAATAGGGTTATAAATGTAAGAATCAAGTTTGTTACGCATGCCATTTTCTTCTCTGTCAATCTTGACATTTTTACAAATACCATTTACTGGAAACTCTAAGTTCACAGGTGTGGATTTAGTCACAAAAGAGCTTTTAACTAGAAGACCACAAATTGTTACAGTTACAGTTAAATTGTATCAGTTACAGTTCACTCCGAATACAAAGTTGCCCTTGACTCAAGAGCCAGTACAAGGGATGCTTTCAGCACTAAACCAGAGTTACTGCATAATCAAAGACAGAATTAATAGAGGTATTTCAATTTAACAGCAGAAATTTAATACACAGAGAGAGATTCAGACATACTTTTTTCAGGACCTCAAACAAACTCCAGACTATTGTGTGCTAATAAATATACATTAAAAGATTAAAATATTATAAAATTAATAAAAACAGCAATAACACATTGGAGATGTTTACACTCCCAAATGTTTCTTTTCTAGCCTTTAACAGCATTGCAGACCAAGTTAAAAAAATGCAGCCTTTTTTGATAGGTTTGCACATTTTTCAAGTAATGTCTACTGAAAGGCATCTCTGAGAATTTATTTCAACAGCTAAAACTTAAGTCTTATCTGGAAAAGGATGGCAGCATAAAACTATGTATGCAAATCCAGTTATACAGTTTAAAATTCTCAGTGCATAGCAAAACATAAAAGCTCTTTGTTCCACTCTCCTTCAAACTGACATGTATGGCTTGTTGTGAGATGTACCTGATCTAGTCTGGAGATTGGCCTGCTACCTATGGTGGAAGTGTGCTGTTGCGAAAAGAAACATTACTAGGGAAGCAGTAGAACATTTCTTTTCCATGGCTACATTCCTGGGGATGCAAGATAGTCAAAACAAACCCAACTGTCATCACTAGCACACCGACAGCAAGGATCAGGCAGGATATGAGGTTATCTGAGTGGTTCCATCGTTCTTTGGACAGCCTTAGATAACACGCTGTTGGGATGATAAAAACAAGGGGGGTAGCACTCAGAACTCCCTGTGTGTGGGAAACAACAATAGAAAAAACCCTCATAAGCATGTATACTTAGATATGAAGAACAAACCCCTAATTTTCTAAATGGTTGTGATTAGATTGATGCAACAGTGAAGCCAGAGAATAGAGGCCTTTTCCAGTGTTGCTATATGGAAAACTTTCTTTTCAAAACCACAAACAACTTGCAAAAATATCTGTAAAACTATTTGAAGTAATTCATATTTATTTAAATGCTTTTGCTTTGCTGATCCAGAATAATATTTTATGTTGCAAGTACTATTAAATCCATGTAGGAGTCTATATATAATACTGCCTTAAAAAAAAAAAAAAGTGGAAATATCATGTAGGAGTTCAAAGAATTTTGATCAATTTCTACATTTATGACCTGATTTACACTGACTTCCCTATGAAAGCAAAGCTCCCTTTGAGAGAGTAGAACGCCCCCTCTTATTCAAAATTCAGCTCCTCTTTAAATGCTCTCTTAGACAGGGACAGATAAAAAGCACCTGCTTAAATGCTTTCTATACTAAAGCCACCGCAGATTAACATGAGTTACATGCCAGAAGAAAGCATTTGTATGCAGAAATTTTGAACATTTACTTTGTCTTATACTTAAACACTATGTTTCAACTTAATTATGGTGAGGTAGCAATCCAGCATACTGAGTATCTTCACATCATTGTTTGTACAAACTTCCGTATATTTTTATGGTAGCAGCTGCTAACAGTTATAAGTACAGGCATCAAAAATAGGTACATACACAAAGTATCTTTTTCATAAAACCTGAGACTCTTAAGTATATGAAGCAACACAAATCAGCATCCCAGTGAAAGAATAGCACAGCAAAACCCATGGACCCTTGACTCCTGAACGACTGAATGGTTTCCCTGGCAAGTTACCACAGGGCAAACAACCTTTCTAAGGGCAATTACTTCTAATAAATATGTACAGCTGTATTGTCAAATTTTCTCTTAAAAAGGAGAAAAACAAGATATGAGCTACCCACTCAAATGCCTGGCTATCAACTTGTATTTGTAACTGAATCAAGCTATCAGCTTGCCTATTGAGTAACTGCTTAGGCCTCTCTGGGTGAAGATATTGCGTCGATGGAATGTTTGCTTTTGAGTGATTATTTTAAAACAATTTAATTGCAAATAGGAATCACAAATATTTATTCATGCTAGAAATACTCACTGGCAGCTCTCTGGTGTAAATTTATTCTTAACATATTATACCATATAATAAATGTAAACCACATACACATATATAGATGTACATGGGCAGAGACAGTTAATCCGGTTCATTAAGTGTTTAGATATTTGGATGGAATAGGCATGTGTGTCTGTATGTACACATTTAAATACTTTTATTGGTGTGTGTATATACACACACATATGAATTTTCTGCACTTGTAATGTAAAAATAAAGGGGAAAAAAGATGAAAGAGAAATTGCCAACAAATGCCATGAATGAGAAATTTCAATGGAAACATGCATCCTGACCAAACCAATAGGAATATTGTTTCTTTTGAGATAATTTTAATTTGGAAAGGATTAACTGAGAAGAATCTATGTAGGTAATTATTTTACCTAGAGGATAATTGGGTAGCTTATCTGAACGTTCAGACCCGTTCTATAATATTAGTGCAAGCACAACCTGCCAAATCACTGCTACAAAATCACTCATTGCTGCTTGGTGAGCAGATAAACTGCGCTGTGGATCAGAACAGCGTACGTGTATCATAATGTACATTCAAGTACATGTATCATGTAGCATAAAGAACAACTCCCTCCATTTTGCTCCATCAGTTTTAGGTAAGCATGCAATATGTGGCTTGAAATTGTCAAAGACCGCATGGACAGGGACATAAGGAAGCAATTCTAAAATATTTCTAGGAAGCAAAGACTGCCTTTAAAAAGTTATCTCCACCTTCTAACTTTTACATATGATAGGTACGATATTTCCACATCTGCTTTATTTATTAAAAATAGCTGACTTGAAATTGAAAGTAAGCCATTAAGACAAACAATGTTTATCATAAATGTAGATTGGATTTTTTTTTTTTTTTAGCATTTCCTTTGATTAAATGTACATCCTGTGCCAAAACAGACTGACTTCATATGGTGAGTCTACTTTGCTAACTAGTAGTCTAGGATTCCAGTAGACTGTATGCAGTTCCAGCCAAGCAAAAAAGTAACATAAATGTGTTAGAACTGGTTCAAGTCAGTAACCGCCTTGTGCAGCCTGCCTGGTAAGCTCCATCTCTGCTATGAGGCGACACCAGATACAGAAGTGTTTACTGGCAAACAAAGGAGTTCCTCCTAAAAATTGCATACTCAGGTTATGAAATTACTGTTTTGCTCCTTGTTAAACCCAAAGCAGGGCAAAATTCCAGTTACTACCACTGTGGTCTCACTACTACTGGTTCTTTTGGTTCTTTCTTTCTCTTTCCCCACCCCCTCCACTTAAAAAAAAAAGCGATGTAATAAATAAAAGAATATATAGGTTCACTTACATTCAGCTCTAAAACTATTCCAAGGCAATCATACACTAATGATACACCAGTTGCCACAGCAATGATAACTACTGTCACAACAATATGGAAAACTGTTGAGAGGTTCCCATGGAAAAACACATTGGCAATCACCTGAAACAGAACCACATTTTAAAATCTTGATTTTGTTCTTTATGTTAGCAAACAGCTTATTCCAAATCTTCTAACCTTTGGAAACTAAAAGAATGGGTGAGAATACACTGACACAACTTTACCTATCTTACTTCAAGAAAACAACTTCATTCACTTCCAAAAATAACTTGTAGAAGCATTACTAAAATTGCAGAACGCTTGCAAGACTGACCTAGTTATACCTGCAGAATTTAGGGTATACTTACTTTCTTCTCATTTGGCCGCTACAGAATAAAACCCACTTACAATTATTTATTGAACAGATGGGTTTCCTAGATGGAGACACTTTCACAAAGCAAAACTGGTAAGCATGATAAATATGTTATTTTTGATTATTCTCAACATAATAAAAACAGTGGCATTTATGCTAAACATGGAATTTTAAGCAGTCCTCATATTATTAATTATTACTACAGTATTGGATAATATTATAATAAATGTAATACATTGTATTGCCAGAATCTAAACAGCACAACTAGCACCTCATACTCATTGCATGAAGCAGGATAGGATATGCTGTTATTTGTTACAGACCAACCATTGACTTCAGCTACAATATGTACTAATAATGTTCAAATATTATTAGTATACATCAACACTGTTAAAGGGAGAATGTAATAAATTCTTACCTCTCTGGTCACAAAACATTCAAGGGGGAAGGTCAGAATTACAGTAACTCCATAACAAAACCTTCCAAATGTAGCAAGGTTGTCATCTCTACAGTAGTTTTCAAATATATCTCCTGAGGCATAGCAAAACATCAGTTAGTTTGAACTTCATGTCATTTGCCTACTTGCAAATTGAAGTGTAAGTTACTGGAGTTACTGTATCAATTGAGACTTTCTGATCACCTCTCCTAATACAGACCAAGAATCTTTAGTTACAGTCACAAGTTACATCCAGGAGGAACTTTCACCTTATCCTACTAGTAGCAGTGCTTTTATTTCAAGTAGCATTTATATTTCAAAAATACTTTAATATATACACATTAGAGTTTGTCATCTGTTATCTTCCCCTCAGCACAGATTTTGTATGAGACACTGGTGTTTGTTTGAATAAATGTGACAGATTCAGAAACTAAGTTTCTATATAAAAGATACATTTCCTTTAAAAACGTAATTCCTAGAACAACAACAATTACACAAGGAAGATTAGGGAGTTACGCCTGGAGAATTGCATTTCCCTGACAGTATCTAATCATAGCTGGTATGCTGCCGTGAAGAATTTCAAATATTCTGACCCCAAAAGCCCATTATAAACATATGGATTATTACCTAGCAAATCTTTTTACATCTAACAACAAAAGCATTGCTAGAGAATTCAAATAATAATCTTGCTTAGTGTTTACCACAAAGCATCTGGAATAATGATCTCTGAGGCGCAAGAGACCCAGCAAGACAGTGATCAGATCGTCTATCAGGTCTTTTCTACCCAATTACTATACTATCTTATGTTTTACTACTTTTTAGAATCACAATGGTACTGAAGAAGCAATAAGGTGGACTTCAGAGAAAACAGCCAGAGGATTTTGACAGGGGAGACAGAAGGTAAGACGGAACCTGCTTACAGTAGAGTTATGTGCTGAGGGATAGCTGCAGTCAGAGCTCTCTAAGTGCAAACTGGCTGAGATATTTCAAGTGTAGTCTAGCTACGGCTGCATTTAGGACAGTAAGTTATTCTGTATAAACTGCACTGGAGGTAGGAAAAAAGGACAGATCAACCAGTAATCCCCATCCTACAATTCCTCTGTTCTCAAATACATGACGCAGGAAAGGAAAAAGCTTGAAGCCTTCTCCTACAATTTGAAACAGCACTATTAAGTAACATAAAATCTGCTTGCTTATGAAATGTGTATTTTTACTGAAGAAATTTATGCCTTGTTCTTCTGAAAGCACCTTTTCCACTTCAACAAAATGTTGTTAAATAGTACGATGTAACATTGATGATATACATTTATATGTATATTCATACACACAGAGGTGACAGTAAGATTAGTTACAGCAGAACAGTTGTTGTAAAGATAGGAAATATCTGAATCAGAGCTAGGATGCTATATTAGCACAGATAGGAAAAGATACAGGAGAACATACAGAAATATGTCAGGCACCCTGAAGAAAAACCAAGGCAATTTTTGTTCTTACTGCTCTCTGCTAGTGGACCATGTGGCTAAATTATAGATGTTTAGTCCTCAGAAGCATTTTGTTTACGGAAGTATTCAAAGGAGACTTTCACCAATGAGGCTTACACTTGGGAATCTGACAACTATTAGCCTGTAGCTGACAACTTTGTATCCTGTTTTGGTTGTAGGGTAACTACAAGCAACTTCCTAACTATTTCTGTTCAAACATAGTACGATTTTGGCATTTTTACAATCACTAAAACATTAACAGCACAAGTCAGACAGAAGGGTGGAAGGTAAGGATTACAGCAAGCACCAAAATTGAGGGATAGAGTAGTTTACCTTCTGCGTATCCTGTAAAAGTCATATATCCACATGCAGCAAACACTACACTGATAACAAAAGCGAGTGAGACAGACACATGTGTGACTCGAGACCAGTTCTTTAATGTAGGTTCTTCCAGAGATCCATATATTAAAAAGCTGTTATGGTTGCAGATGAATGCTGAAACATGCATGACAGTTAAAGCAGATGTATGAATTCATGCTTATATGCATATAAAATAAATTAACGGGATGTATATTTCAAGGTATGAGAGACACAGCAGTTTGAATCCACTCAGTATTAAATATAAACATTAAACCTGCAATGAGTGGCAAAGACGAATGGCTTGAACTTTTACTTCTTTGATTTGACAGAGGTTTATATTCCTCCTGAGATGATTCTGATTACATTACCCTAAAATGCCACGCTGCTTCCCACCCTGCACACATTCATTCCACCTCTATTTTGTCTTCCTGCTCTTCTTTTGCTTAAGAACCCAACAGCAACATATTTTTTTTTTTT
>KZ505653.1:2733351-2743516 GCA_002844005.1 Limosa lapponica baueri | reverse complement strand
AAAAAACAACCACCGGACAGTTCCTTTTTTTTTTTTCTTTTTTTTTTTTAGTTCTTTTCAAGGTGGAGAAAGGCAGCTCCTCTAAGCTACTGCTCTTCTCCTTAAGTACCCCCAAGTGGGAAGGGGCGGGGAAAGGCCGCACCCGCCCTCGCCGCTCTCTCACACCTGGCACCGGCGAGGCCCGGCCCGGGTGGGGGCTTTCTGGGCCCTCGCCCCCTCCTTCCCGCCTTCCCCGGGTCAGCCCTTGTGCTGTCTGTGTTTTAGGAGGCTGGTGTGTGCAGACAAAGGGGGAAGGGGACCGTAGCTTTTCTCTTTGTCAGGAGATCAGGCGGGACTGTTGTTTGCGGCCTTGTTGTTGAGCGGGGCTGCGTGTGGTAGCAGCGCGCCCCTGTCATTTTGACAACGACTAGCACTTAACTTGGTTTGTTGGGGTTTGAGAGCGATGTATTGTTGAAGAGGTTTTCATTCACTTTGAGACAAAAGCTGAAGCTTTGTCATCAGTGTTTTGGTGAACCAATGTAACAGAGCTGTTCCAGAGCAAGTTGTTTCTATCACGGCCATTAGTGCCTGTGCTGAAAACCAACCCGCCCTCCATTCAGTCTCCCAAGACCTTTCTAGAAGGAAACCTCTCTGGGAGCCCTTCTAGTTCTACAGTAATAAGATGCTTATACTGGGTTTTGGGAATAAGTTTTAAATAGTAGTTTGCTACTGGTGTCAAACATTCAGAAAAGATACCGATTTTAGAAAGTTCCAGGGAGAGGGACAACATGGATACCTCACCAAAATAAAACCAACCTCTGACTGAGCTACTTTAGTAAGTTTTTTTTGTTTATGTGTTTTGGTTTTTTGTTTTGTTTTTTAGTAGCAAAGGCATAAGAATAATACTTGTTTATGATAAAAGAATGGAAGTACAAAGCTAAACAGGTCAACTGAAGTGTATTTAACAAGAGCTATTTTTTCCTATGAGATTTATTTCTTCTAATGCATAGATTTTTTTTTAACAATGTACCAAGTGTTCACCTTTTTCAGATGCTGACATTAATAATCAAAAGTAGATTCCTACACTACATATACCTGGCCCCAGAGTTAGTTTAGGTAATAGCAATAACAAAGCCCTGATGACAGAAAATATGTTTATGTTAACTATAGAAGGGATTTTGTTAAAGCTAGTGGGGTTGCTGTAATATCTAAAGGTAACCCTATGCATGATCTTTCATGGCTGTTTACTTAAATAAATTCTCTACAATACCACATCAGATCTTTTAAATTTTTATTTAAAAATTGAAAATGTGGTCCAACAATTACATAATATCTTCTTCAATAAAATGGATTAATATTTGGCCTTAAGAGTGGCAACAGGTTAGTACCCTATTTCTTAAGAGCAAAAACCTTTAATAACTTTTAAAATTAAAACTAGTCTTAATATTCAAAAGTAGAGCAGAAGCCAGATCAGGGGTGGGGTGGGTGGTTTTTTACCTTCTTCACTCCTCTTTATGGCCCTAAGTCTAAGTGTTCTGAAGGATCTCATGTTTGCTATTAAGTAGAAGGTAACTCTCCTGGAAGCGATAATACAAACACTGTTCCGAGAAAAATAATTCTTTACCTTTTATCATGGAAATAGTGAGTATTGTGCTCTTCTCGCAAAACTAGTATGATTCCAGTGAAAAACAGAGTAGTGTAGTTGCTATAAAAGAGCAACCCCTTACCAAGGCATTATAGATTCTGGTTCTGTGAGGTTATCCTGCTGAGCTTCTGTGGACTGGCTTTGGGTCAGGATTGTGTCCTGTTTCTCCTTAACTCGGTATTAGCTTCTAAAATTGGAGAACATCTGTTGCTTAAAACAAAGCAGAAAGTCACTTATTTTCTGTTGCCAATACAGAAATCTCAAAAGAGGTGGAGGGAGTGAAGTAGGAAATTGTTGTCTTGGTTTATTGTATTAATATTGCTACTGGAAGGGTTATTGCTCAATAGCTTTATTTGTTAGATGCACTAAGTAGCAGCAGAAGAAACAGATTTTATATTCTGCTATGCCATACAGTACTTTTCACTTTAATATACATTTAAAATAAGAACCTGAGTATCTTAGCCAAATTGTGTTCTCCTGGAATCTTATCATTTTAACTCAATACAATATACAGGCAATAATTCAGTGAAAACAACACCTAAACTGTACGTACTTGAGTTACCCATAACCTAAGCTGGGGCAATGCTGAAATCATTGTATGAGATTGTTCTGTGGTTGTCCTGGTTATATTTAACACTACGATTTAATTGTGATTAGTCTTTAGACATTGAAATTCTGACTAGTTCATTATGTTTTAACCTGAATAACTTTACAACTATAGGAAAGCTGATACATGCTTTAGTTTGTACTATGGCATGTGCCATGACTGAGAAATGTTAATATATTGTATAGATATGTAATATTCTTCATCCAAACATTTTGCAAGAATGAATTACACATGGGAACATGTAAAAATGGTTCTACGTGGCTCAGATCAGAGGTCCCTCTAGTTCAGTGTCTGGTCACAACAGCCAGCAGGAGTGCTTAGGGAAAGGATGTGAAGAGAGGACAGGCGTAGAGTGATTTTTCTTGCTTGTATTTTCTCCTTGTGCTTGGCAACCTCAAAAGCATTTATTGAGGTCCCTTCATTACTGTATTCGATAATACTTGATGATTTTTCCTGTAAATTTCTCTGGCGGCTTTTTGAACTCAACTCATACTTAGGCCTGCACAACAGAGTTTGGCACTGGGTGCCCAAGGCAAAGAGGCATTGTTTAGAAAAAGTACTTGTTTGCTTAAGCTTTTCTCCTGATAATTTAATTAGAGCCATCTCATTCATGACCTAACAGCACACGGATGTCCTTTTGTCACATTTTGATGCCATTCATGATTTGATAGGCCTTTGTCATAGCTGCCTTTCACTTGTCTTAGCTTTCAGACCAAAGTGTCTTTAACTGTGGTCCTTCTTCCCTTTCCTCCTCAGGTCAATAGCTTTCAGAATGGGCAGCCTCGGCTCGCTCAGCCTCTCATGGGGCAGCAGCGCATGCATTTGTTTAAACTGATCTATCTCCCCATGTCGCTAACTCATGTGCAAGGCCTCAGCTACAGCAGGCCACGGTCAGCACAGAGCTTCCCAGCCATTTCAGGCCCAAGGTGCTGTGCTGGTCTCCAAACAGAAATCCAGAATGCTGTTGCCTAAGTATATGAGAGCACTGAGTCAGCTGGAGCTTGGAAGTGGGTATCTCTAGGTCTTTTCCCTAAAAAGAGTTCCCCAAAGTTGAAAAAGGCTTAAACACCAAAAGACTGGCTTTGTTCAAACTGGTAACTAAACAGGACAAAGGATTATTTTTTTCTCCTGAAAGAAAAAAAAACAAACTAAATAAGACAGAATAGAAGTAAGAAAAAATTATAAATTATCTCCCCTTGCCATCCTATATTTCCATAAATCAACATTTTTTTAAAGGTGAGAAGCCACTGAGCTGACTGAAACTGAGCAGATAAGCAAGGTCTGCTCTGAATTATAACAAATTGTAGACACCTCCTCTAGGTTCTAGGAGGTTTTTTTCATTGCAAGGGGAGTTGGAATATCTATCTGCTTTTCTCATTAGTTTCTTGGGTGTGCTGCAGGTTCTTCTACCTTTTCTCTAGCCCTGCAGACTCTCAAAACTTTTCTTCCCTGAGCATGGTAAGGAGTGCAAGTTGCTTGCAATGTGTGTTCCTTCAGGGAGATTCACCTTAGTGCCTCTTGTGTTAAAAAAACAGAATGTAGAAGCTAGAGCAGACATAGAGAACAAATACTGTCTGTCACACAGGTTTCACTGTATGATGGCATTACTAATGTCATCTTGTCACTGCCTTGCAGAGCATCACCCTTCCATCTGCTATAAATGAAAGAGGAGGAAAAGCAGTATCCTGTAGTGGTTTTCTATATACTCTAGAGGGGGATGCCAGCCTTTATGGAAACACACACCCATGGCTCAGAGAACACTCTCAACTGTCTGTCTTGGCCCTGATTTAACACATCTTTTGCCCAGCTTCAGTGTGCTTCTGAGCCTAATGGGTGCTGTTGTGGTACACTACATGCTGTGGATAGTTCTTACTGGAGAAACACTAAAAGTCCCCCTGCAGTTCAGTACTATTGAGAACTAAAATGTTTATCCTCTTACTCCTCTGAATCCAAAGATACCATTTTGCTTATACCATTTGGACCCACTCTGTATTGCCTAAATTTCAACCAACGCCTCAGCAAAGCAATGACACTGAGTCTGCATTTTATATTTGATGAAATAAACCCAACAAGTTGGTTTTTATCATTTTTCATTTTTATAAAAATTATCTACTGAAAAGGATAGAACTGGGAGAAGTGTAATGGCACTCTTAAACCTTCTCTTATACAAAATCCTCATTCACAATGCTATTTACAGTATATGTTATAAATTCTTTGACCTTCTTAAGATTATTTCCGACCACCAATTAAAAATCACATAGGCATTTGACATTGAAATTGTGGGCTGTAATCTTATATGCATATCCAGATGCTTGTACACTAGCGTATAGAATTCGGAAAGTCTAAAAAGAAAACTTAGTACATTGACTCTGCAAATGTACACTTGTATTTCGAATCTTGGACAAATCTTTCTGATTTGGGGCTGTTTTCATTTATGGCTTAAAGAGTACAGGCTTCCGTATCTTGTGATCTTTTAGATCTCTTAGTCCTGATTTCTAGCTGAAAGTTTTGACTTCCTCTCGCGCTGAACTCTGCCTGCTGGGTTTATTATTCTCTTAAATTCAAGCAAACAGCATTCTACCTTCCCTGAAAGTTTCTATCCTATGTGCTGACATTATGAAGAAGATGGAAAACCAGCAGTGGATCTTTGCTGTTTTCGCTCATGTAAGGAAAACTACTTGATACGCATGCCTAGCACTGAGTTCCTCACATCAGTACTGACTGCCGCATTTGCAGACGGCGGGTGAGAACCCACGCTGTTTATTGGAAGCAAAATATCTGATCCATACTTGCGGTAAAAGGGCTTATAACACTGGTTTGAACTCTCTGCAGCCCCATCGGCTTACTACAGGACGCTCCCTTCCAGCTGGAAGAGATTAAAGCTTCTGTCTTGCCTAGTAAGATGTCCCACCGTCCCATGTAATGAGTCACCCAGAACCTTTCGCTAATCACCAAACAGCAGCATTTGGTATGGTAGGAGGCTGCTTGAGTTTATTTATGGATGCCATTAGGCTGATATCTTCCTGAGCGAAGTGCGAAGGGAGAGGAGGATGAGTAGTATTTATCACCTGCTGAGCTCAGTATTAGAATGGAATATTTACAGTAAACACTACATTTCTGGCTTGTGTTCTCCTTTCTTACACAAAGAGTTAAACAGTCAACAGTAGGATATTTGAGTTGAGTTTAGTTATTTGAGAGTTAATAGCAGCTTGAGTGAGCTCTTTAACAGCTATTAGACCAGTAACTACAGACTTTTTAAAGACGCAGTACTGAATAGTTGAGGATTATTTGCATATGACTGTCTACAATTGACCGGTTTGCTGGTAGAGCTACCCTTGTACTGGTCATATCAACAAAGTCTAGTGAGGTGAACACAATTCATGTCTACATGACAAATGGGTAGAAATGCCCATTTGCTGAAATTGGCTATATTCCACTAGAGAAATATGTTACATTATCCAAGTTACTTTTTTAGTATAACTGCATTTGCAGTAGAACTCATAGCTGAGATGTATATACTGCCAAAAAAAAAAAAAAGTTGCATTCAGACTGTATCGCAAGCATATTATGCCAAAAAATCTTGTTGTGTAAATAAATCCTACAAAATCTTTTTGCAAACTTTATACCTCAGCCTGTTTTCTAAAGCAGCTGGAATCCTTCAGGAAGGACAACAGCTTCCTACACATGCTTTTGCCAAGGAGAGCCAACAAGTATGTTCAGATAGTTTCTGGTACTATACCACTTTTTGTCTGTTGCAGTGTTGGTACTCAGTAAGGCAGAAGTCATAAACTGCCTGCAAAGTGCACTTGATTTTAGAGAGATATAATTTTCCAAATCCTTTGCAATCTTCTGTCTACCAGGTGAAAATCACATATTCAAATCATGAATAAGAAATATGTAAGGTATTGATTACATAAGGGTTACCATTGTGGTATATCTCACAAAGCGGATGGTGTAGGGTTATCAAAAACAAAGTCCGCTTCAGATTCCCTTTTTTTTTTCCTCCACAGGATCATTTGGTGATCAATTGTCTGAACTGGCAGCCAAAATTGTTACTTTTCTAGCATTCAAAAATACTTGAATCAAAGGAAACAAAGAAGAGGAATGGTAAGTACTGAGAATGGACTGTGTCTGAGTCTTACAAATCTATTATCAGTCTAGACATATGCCAACAAGAATATTGTGTTATTCGCAATACTAGTCTTGTGGCCTATGCTGTCTGAAACCCTTCCTGGAAAACTTCTGTATGGGCATTTTCATCATCTTGCTTTCCCCTTCCACTTGAACATCAATGATGGGCTGAGGCACCTCATTCGTTCCTTTGTGTCAGGACCAAGCCAAGGTGGTATGCATGTATGCCAAACTGTCGGCTGGGGCTCTGGCTTACAAGTTTCTTTATTCCATAAGAGAGAGGGAAAGAGAGAGGTTCTGGTCCTGTGTGCCATCTGCTGATGTAATCTTTGCCACGCGGTTATTGTGGACTATGAAACAGTCCTGACCCTCGAATAAGATCAGATTGTTTCTGAAGTGAGAGGAGAGAGACAACTACAAGGCCTGAAACCTAAAAACCTTTCTTCAGAAACTTAAGGCTAGTGTGTCTTTTCACTACGGTGTATTTCCTTTTATTATTTTTTTCTATAGCTATTAAAAAAGATCAAAATATTACTCATTAATATTTTTTATCAACTATTTAATTTAGGATGCTCTTACAAGCAGATCCCTACAGATGGACATCTAGGCCAGCACAAAACTTCTTGTGAATTAAAGCCTACTGATTTTTTTTTTTTTTAAATCCTATTTGGTCACAAGTAATTAAAATAGTCTACAAATGATTCTGATTAATTCCATGTATGGGCAACTCTCATTCCTGAACAAACTAGTTTGTTTTAACTAAAGTGGAATGAGGCACTTCTGTAATAAGAATGGCCCCATATGGAATTAATCAGGAACAGTTCCATGTGTAGAAAACCCTTAATTAACTTTTGAATGAGTTTCATTTGCAGTGTCTTTGCTGGAATGTATATTTGGATCTAGATGTATATATAGGATACTAAACTACTTGTAAAATCGGGCACTAAATCTTTGGTTTAGAGTTTTTGCCAGAAGTCTTAATGATGATTTTTTTTTCCTTTTAAAAGTCTTATTATATATTGGTGGGAAACTAAAATTAGAACAAGAATCTTTTTAAGTTTTTAATCAGTATGTTATGCTTTTTGATTTTATGTTACATGAGTAGCACTTTCACTTTTTTAAGTTTAGGTTCTTGATTTTACTCAAATAAATAGCATAAATCTCTTACATGCTTTAATTAACAAAATTACTCTAAGTAATATTGAATGTTCTGGACTAAACTTTCACACTGTTGACTTTCATTGCCAGAATGATTGGAAAATTCTTTATTGAGGTAAATTTATAGATTAGTATGTTAATAGATGTTTATGTTCAAAGATATGTTTGATATGTTTGTGTCCTTCCTAAGCTTTTTGATTTAGGCTAAAAAGATAACATCATAGTCTAATGTTTTGATCTATACTTGTAACTAGACTCTCTTCAGTTTGAAATACAGTGCAAGCCATACATTTTGATATAATAGTGTAGTAAATCTGTGAACATTACTCCTACTAGTGAAATGATATCAATTACAGAATAAAGAAGGGTGTCTAAGACTAAAAAATATACTTTTGTCTTTTAATTGTTTCTTTTGAGTATTCACTAGCAGTAATTTAGCTAGATCTTTGAGAATTTCCATTAGTCTTTCTCTGTTTTCCTTGAATATTAACTTTCATTCACCGTCTGGCAACATTTTAGTGTTAGTCTTGTGTTGATAGACATTTCTTCATATTCAGTTAAATTCATTTTGGACACATAAATCATTTTTCTAGTGGTATCTAGAAAACCACTAGTCAGCTCTGATTTATCACAATGACTTGCATATAAAGAGATAGGATGGAGTGTTGGTGAACAGAGCAGATTCCAATACTTCTGAGTGCCTTTGTATATGAAATGTGTCCACAATGCCGTTAATTACGTTTCTCTAAAGAAAAAACATCTCCATTTTATTCTCTGCTTTTAATATTTTCTTCCCTTTCTGAATAGGACTGATGTAAAGGATATTATATCAAGCCACATGTCTGCTGTCCCCTGTTGGTGTGGCATTTGACTTAAGAAAAGTTAAGAAATGTTCTTTGTCAGGGGAAAAAAGAAGCAAACCCCTCAAAATCTTGTTTCCAAAATGAAACATTTATTTCCTTATTTAGTGGAAGCATCATTTACCTGCTCAGAAAACCCTCGATTAACTGAATTGTCTCAATTAAAGTTTCTTTTGTGTCCTCCATTGCACACGCATTCCCTGACGTTGGTCAGAATTACATGGGATATCTGCTTGAAATTAGGAACTTTCTGTGAGAATCTGAGTGCTCATAACTTTGTTGTACCTACAGTTTTTCACAACATGAATACCCCCACGTTTGCCACAATTACACAGAACAAAATAAGCAGAGGTGTCTGTAGCCACGGATGGCGGTGGTGCTCAGGAAAGACAAGGCATTGGATGATGGGCTTGCGTACTGGGATGGTGGTACCAGGCTAAGCTGACTCAGGCGTTTAGGCCTGATACCTAAAAGTCATTCAGTATAATTAAATGGCATGTACTGCATTTGGGACCTTTTTTTTAATAGTTTCTTGTAGCTGCACATAAAATGAAGATTGATCTACGAAAGCATATTCAGGAAACTCACCCAGGGCTGTAAGAACAACTCACATTCCAACCCAAAAGGTGCTGGAAAGCCACCAAATCAGAGATTTGGCATTAAATCAAATAAGAACGTTGAAATTTTACTTGGGGCAGCTATCTAGAAAAGATCATGTAGTCCTGAGATGTCTTAGAAACTTTTTTGAACAATGATTTGTTCAAGATTTGTTCAATTTGTTCTTGTTTAAAGGAAGGTAGGAAAGGAGGTTACATATAATGGTTCGTTTTGGAAGTGAGATTTTGAGAGGTTACTTTTTATTTTGCCTTTTAGTTCACTAATCACAGTGGAATCTTTTCTGTCAATTTTTAGTTACTTTCTATGGTTATTTTTATAGAAACTTGCATAGTCTTAAAGACAGTATCTGGGCCTTCTTTTGAATGCTCTTTGAATATTGGATCCATCACTCTGCATGACTATGTGACCCAGTATAGTGTCGTGTAGAAATAGCTGAGTTAGCCCAAATCATGTTATTTGCAAAAGCAGGAATGATCTAACCAAGTTGATGCAGAGCTTTGTATAATTACTGTTGTACCTGGAAGACACAAATGGTGAAGTAAGGACTCCAATTTGCAGGAGGAAGGAGACTAGTCAAAGAAGACTGAACCCTATAAAACTCAAGTTCATTTAGAAAAGGGTAAAGTTCAGCGATTTTGCAATATTGACAGTCCTCTGGTATTTCCCACTGCCTTAGAAGGCTGTACATGAGCCTGTAGAAGTCTGACATTCCATGTGTCCTGCACAGCAGTCCTTGCTCTGACAGCCCCCGTGAATGTTTCTGCATGCATGTTGTTTCCACACATATAAATAGTTACTTGTTGCTGAAGCTAAATTGCCTCTAGTTCCAAGCCAAGCTGCTTACAGTTAGCTTGGTCACTTCTGTCATACTATAGGATCTGCAGTCAAGTATCCTGATAGATGTCACAATCATTTAGTGCTGGATACTGGCTTCTTGTCACACGGATAGTTCTGTCACTCTGATCCTTGCATATGACTGGGCCTTGGAAGCAAATCTTGATATATTACTAGTGATCCTGTCTCACGTTTTTATAATATTGACATCTCAAGCATTCAAAGATCATAGCTTAGGTCACAAGTGATCCTTATATCACTTAAAAATCAGAAGCTTGAGAAAGATACACGTTTATGGTTCTTCTTGTCTGCTTTCTTGTCTTCCAGTGCTTT
>KZ505653.1:2713645-2727787 GCA_002844005.1 Limosa lapponica baueri | reverse complement strand
ATGTCAAGGGCTTTACATTGCAATGGCCTTATCCACGAAAAGTTTCAAAAAGTTCTGTTGATAAAATATTTCAATGATAGTATTTTCAGGCTTTTGCTAGAGATCATCAAGGGAGTTCTGAACAGAGACATTACGCTGTGATCTTGGCCACGACCTCATGACAGGTCAACAGTAAAGGTATGAAATGGTTTTAAAAGAAGAAGAACCATCTAATTGTGATTCCTTGCTTTTTGAGGAGCTGCCCACATCTTTGTCATAAGCCATTGCTTCTGCGAGCTGATGACTTGGAGAGCAATAAGGCTTTTGAAATGAGAACTTGTTAAAAGCCAAGAGCTTTTCACAGGAAAAAAAGGCTATCTGAATTCTAAAGGATTAATGAATCATGGACTCAAAATAAGTGCTCAGCCTTACAATCTTGTCTTCAGTTGCCTTCCTAGTACTGAGTGTTCAACCTATTAACATGGCAAGAGATACCACAATTGATAAATATTTATTTTTGAGTTACATTTGTCTTAATTGTGAATTTTTGTCTTAATTGTGAATTGTGAAAGCTTTGTATGCTTACAACTACAGCTGGGTTGCTTTTGTCAGGTGCAAGTTGACATGATTACATTAAGTGCATGTGAGTCAATAATGTTGCTGAGTATGATCCCTGCATTGTAAAAATAGGGACTGCCAGGGGCCCAGTTAAGAACTTATCACAATAGTAAGAATTTAATAGCTTACCTCACTAACCCCAATCCTTGTAGCAGTCTGGTTCCTCTTCTTGCTGCCTCTCTGTAACATTTGGCATACCTGATTTTTAAAAGTCACCATAAAAAAATATTTACAAAGTGCCTTGCAAGGAGCTAACCTGCACATGAAGTAAATGTCAAAGTGTTATCGTAGAAAATATTAAAACATTCATCAAATGCAGTAGGCTTTTTTTCCAACTATGAAGTAGCATATTTTCAATGCTACATTATTTAAGGTGGTATCTTTGCAAACCTGAGGCCTGTGGAAATGTATAGAACAGACACAAATTTGTAATCCTGAACATACTGACAAATCATTGCAAGATTTCATTTTATTTTACTATATTTCACTTCTCCTCAGCTCCCCAAGAGATTAAAATGTAATGTTATATGCACAAATTCTTTAAAGCCTCTCTCAAACTGTTCTAATAGTCCAAGTCAGAGACGGCCTTATAATTTATTTTCAGAAGAAATAGCTATGACATTTCAGTCATTCCGAATGTCAGGTGGGCAACATCAAAGCATATTTCCTGGACTTCTCTCAGCCTCCTTAAGAAGAACCTTCTCAACCTTCATTCACAGAGATCAGCATCACATTTCCCAGTGTAAAAGTGTATGTATGTTTGCAAAAGCTATTTCTATGTGGAAAATTAATGACTTAGTGGCTTAATGACTTCATAACTTACAAACTCTGTAATCTTCCTGTTGCAAGACTGCTTGCAAAAGATGCAATTGCAATTTTTCCTTGTATCTCTGAAAGCTCTGACAAGTAATTTAGTATCTTGATGCACATTAGTTGACAAATCATAATGGCTGAACTATTGGTGGGCTTCGAGTTAGACAAGTATCTTAAGAAGTGGAGCATGCAATACTTCTAGAACTAAATGTAATAAACCATCTACCTGTTTTGATTGTTGAAAGATCTTGCAGAAACTGAACAATTAATTTCTTGTCTCTGTGATTGTGCCAATGATATCATGGCTGTTAATACCAAAATTTAGTGTTGTTTGCCTATAACAAAGTACTTGAAGGCAATCCACCCACTCAAACTCCACTGATACAGAATGTTTCTGAGCAGCCCTATGGTTTAAGTGCTGGCAGCAAATGCTCTGAAAAACACAATCTTCAGCAAATCTAGAGTCACATGAATGAAAACTGGCAGTCTGTGTGGATGACTGCCTGAAACAGCAAATAATCTTTGATTATGTTATGATGAGAGATGAAAAAAAGCAGAGAAGTTCTTCGCGGTCTGCTCTGTGATTCAGCTTTGTGGTGGGATGGGGAGGTTGTCACTGGGGTAGTGAATGCAACTGTACGCTGTCAAGAATACAAGGAAAATATCAAAAATAGTAATAAAAACATAAATGGTGCTTTGTGATTTCATAATAGTGCCATAAACTGTAACCATTCTTGAAGTTTTCAAGTTGGCTTAAGGACTAGGTATATGCAATCTTAGCAGCATATAAAGAAAAAATGACACAGAGAAAAAATATTTAGAGGCAGAGTGTTGAAGATTAAACGTGACATTTACCATGCCAGGGAGATGCTATCACCATTAATTTTTTTTTTTTCAGTTGTTATAGTAGACATTTGAATACATCAGTTTTAAAGAAAGACCCTAGCCTGGAAGTACTATCTCTGCAAAATAATTATTATGCTGTACAGCATTTCTTGTAAGTGACTACATATCCCAATTTCTAGGTCTTAACAGCAAATCAAGTTCATGAGTGTTAAATCCACACATCTATCCTATACTCATGCTACTGAGAGAAGGAAAGAGAGCAATGAATTAGTGAATGCGATGAGTAAAAAATATCAAGCTATGAAAACTAACAGCATGCCCGCCAAGGTACTGGAATCCATGAGATTGTGCTCAGGAGATAAACACTGGGCCACATCTGGAATTGCATCTTTCAAATTAGAGAAGCTGAATGGAGTTATAATAGTTAATGTGTGTCCAAGTATTTTGAACAGGAAAGGTCACAGAAATAGGGACATGTTACCAAAAAGCCAAAAGGTAATGTAAAGCAGTGGAGCAAACAGGAAAGAGGTCTTCTCCTTGTCCCTGTTAAGGGTTGATAGAATGTGTTTGTTTTGAGAGAATATTAAAATAGTTTTATTTTCTAAAAAGTATCACAAAATCAATCATTTTCAAAAGCAATGTGTATCTGGCACTGTCCTGGATCCTGTCCTCTGTTGTTAAAATTTGTGTAAAAATTTATCCTGAGCAGAGATTATTCTCCTTCCATAGCATCTCCTACTGCAGTTGGTGGAGACAGAGTTCAGGGAGAACATGAACCCTTGGCTGGAGCCAGGAAGGCATTTCTTACGCTCCTAATTATTAAATCTAACAGAATGGTGGGAGATCCTTTCCTGAGGCTAAGAGCAAGGGTCAAGGGGAGAGAGCGGTAACACAAGACAGGACAACTTCTGTCATAGAAACATTTACATCCCACTAGATGTAATATGAGATCAGACCTTCACTACTTCTATAGCACTGCTCATTTGAGTTTGAACCAAGTTAAAGCAATCTGATGGCTGCCAAAAAAAAGAGAAAATATTATGACCATATATTGGAACAACTTTAGTGTTTTTACCCAGCACTACAAAGGCAAAGAAAGGCAAACATCTGTCATATTTAAATGTTTACTTTAAAAAAGAAAATTTCACAGGAGCTTATACCATATACATGCATATATGCAAGGGTAAACTTAATTCATTTCAGTGAAGTGGATTCACAAGGGATTTTAACCAATGCTCATATCAATACATAGAACAGCATCAGAGGATTTCAGGTTTTTGAATATTTGAATATTTCCTTCTGCACACCAGAAGGAAGGTACGGGTGAGACGCATGTTCTTTGTCTTGTATCTTTAAGAAATCCTTTGGAGCATAGGAATTACACAAAATACTTTTCTCGTAGGAGGTAGGAGTATGCAGAATGCTTTTCACCTGGCCCTGAGTAAAAGAGTCTTAAGAAATTCCCGAAGGAAAAGATTATAGGCTTCTTTCTGTTCTTTTTTATTATGTTTTAGGAGGGTAAAAGTGGTTTTAAAAGTAGACATTCCATTCACCTAAAAGATATGTTTTATAGCTGTGTAGTGTATGGCTTTGGTTTTTTTAGGAAATTCTACTATTTTTGTTTAAAAACTATTGTTCGTATCAATGGGCCCAAATTATTTTTAACACTCATAGATTTGAGAGCACTAGCTGATCTCAGCATTGATCTAAGCAGTTATTATGCAGATCTCCCCCTTTTAGCTCTACACTTTATCACACCTCACAGCTTCTTACCTGCTCCAATCCTGAAAAATGAAACTTATTTTTTCTGGAATGCCTTTAAATAGCAAACTTTTGTATATGCTCAAAATCAAGCATATAATTTAGCAGCAAGGAAGAAAAGGAGAAGGAGAGTTAAAACAGGAGTTTTAATATCTCGAAAAACAAGTGACTGTTCAAACCTTGATAACCCGCAGGTTATTGCTTTTCCTCATCTCTGCTATGTGTTCCTTGATTTGTGTTCATCTGAAAGGGAGATGAATTGGTGATAGGTATCATTGACTCTTTGATTTCTCTTGCTATTGAAATTAATACTAAACTATTAACATCTTCCTGCAATGCATTATTAATTTATTTGTAAACAAACTATATTGCGTTTTAGGGATTAAATTATGTCATTTTGGTATGAATGTCTGCATTTTTAAAACAATTTTTAAAAATTTATCTAGTTGCTTTCTGTTCTGCTTTTTAAAGTTTAGACTGAAGACAGGCAGAAGAGTTAAAAGGATATTTAGAGTGAGAGTTGTTCAAACCTGGAGAATGTGATCAAATTTACTCTAGACCAACAGTTCCCAACTATTATAGACAGTTTTTGCAACTTCCCCCATCCTACCCTTTGCATCTACAATGCCTTCTCTCTTCTCTGGACACAAGATGCTGCAGATCTGGGAAACAGGGAATGAGGGTAGGGTTATATGGCAGGGTTTCTCCTCCCTGCTCTTCAGGCAAGCTTTACTACTGCCTGGAGGAGAAAAGCACTGCTGAGGGCCTTAGCGATGGGTGTAGAAGAGTCAGAGACAGAGCACTACCTTCCTATTCTCAGCCTGTGAACATACAGGATATTCTTTTATTCAGAGATGAGAATGAAAGAGGCATCAACAGCCACACTGTAAGGAAATAATTGGCTTTGTGAGCAAAGGGGTTGTGGGAGATATGATATATCTTGCTGTTTGAAATGGATTTGACATTGCTTCATATTGCAAGCAAACAATAGAATAGAGTCTAGAGGCAGAGTGAAAAATGACTCTCAAAGATGAGTTCCCAGTGTTTTGCTGAAAACTGATAGGGAATTTAAAGTTAGGTTCCAGCAGAGCCTGTCCTAAGGTCATTTCTATTTAATATTATAATTAAGCACTTGGATAGTGGAAAGGAGAATGTGCTCACAAAATTTATGAGTAAGAGCAAGCTGAAAGAGAGGGAAAGTACTGTGAAGGGCAGAATTATCTTAACAAATTGGAATCATGGTCTACAATCAGCCGGATAAATTCACGTAATGGATGTGGAAAATCAACACTTACGAAGCAGAAATCAGATACACTGAAACAAAATGAGGAATGAACATCTGTCAGTTATTCAGCAGAAGGAATCTAAAGCTTTTTTCTGGATAGCAAGATAAATATAAGCCAATAATACAGTAGTCTCACAAAAGTGGAATAATGTGGTTTTGGATGATACTTGCAGGAAGGTCATGAATGAGATAATGAAGCAAATTATTTTTGTATGCTCAGCACTGCTGAGACCTCAGCTGGAATGCTGTGTCTGGTTTTTGCACCACACTCTAAAAAGATGTAGACAAACTATAGGAGGTGCAGAAGAGATCAACAGAAATGAGAGGTTCAGTCTGGATGGTCTCCCAAGGCCTCATCTAGCTCTGCATTTCTGTGTTTTATCTTCTGTTTGCCAGATGTACTTTGCATATTGTACTTTTGTAACTTTCACATTTTCACCGAGATTACATGATTGTCAGAGCCAGTTCGTCCATTGCAACTGTTTGAAACATGAAATACTGATTCAGTTGAAATTGGTGTGAGTTTTAATAGTGACTTCACTGAGACCGAGGTTTGGCCTGAAATGTTTATCAAAATGTAACATTTACTTCTCAGTTTTGTTTTGTACTGCGTTCTTGTTCTGAAGTTTATAGTAAATATTAGTTGGGCATAAAAGTAATTATTGTTACCAGCATGAAGAAATGATTGGGTCTAGATGAATAAATGCAGGGTTGAAATTTAGCAGATTCTATGTTTATACCGTGAATATGGTTGTGTTTTTGCCCTGGCAATGTTCACGCTGCCCTGAATTTCATCTCTTGTGAAACAATGATTCATAGCTACTTTTTGAGGATTAATTCTTGTTTGTATGGATTTGAATAAGAATTATTCAAACAACATTTTTCTACAGTGATGTTATTTGTTACATTTTCTACAACCATTCTTTATTGTTTCAAATCCATTAGAAGATGAGGTAAACTCATTAGATAAACTGATAGATTAGGTATCCTCTCAGCTGTGCAACAGCATTTGGTAGGTCACAACTGTCACAATTCCAGGAATTATAATTTGGAGATTTATATGGCTGAAAAAGTCGGGTGACTGGAGCCTGGTGAGGTTCAGCAAGGGGAACTGCAAAATCTTGCAACTGGGGAGGAACAACCCCAGGCACCTCTAATAAATGCCGGGGCTTCATGGCAGGAAAGCTGGAAAGCAGCTTGACAGAAAAGGACCTGGTGGACACCCAAGTTGAACATGAGCCAGCAGCGTGCCCTTGTGGCAAAGGCGGCCAACAGTATCCTGGACTGCATCGTAAGAAGTATTGCCAACAAGTCAAGGGAGGTGATCCTTTAGCTCTGCTCTGTACTGGTGAGGTCACACCTGGGGTACTGTGTCCAGTGCTGGGACTCCCAGGGCAATGGAGACATGGACATACTGGAGAGAGTCCAGCAAAGGGCCACTAAGATGATGAAGGGACAGGAACATCTCTCCTGTGAGGAAAGGCTGACAGAACTGGCACAGTTTGGCATAGGGAAGGGAAGGCTCAGGGAGGATCTTTTTAATGTATATAAATACCCGAAGGGTGGGTGCAAAGAGAACAGAGCCGGGTTCTTTTCAGTGGTGCCCAGTGACAGGTCCAGAGGCAATGGGCACAAACTGAAACACAGGAGGCTCCATCTGAGCATCAAGAGTCACTTTGTTACTGTGGGGGTGACTGAGCACTGGCACGCGTTGCCCAGGGAGGTTGTGGAGTCTCTATCCTTGGAGATATTCAAAAGCTGGACACAGTCCTTGACAACTGGCTCTAGGTGACCTGGCTTGTGCAGCGGGGAAGGACCTTCCAACCTCAACCATTATGGCATTCTGTGATTCTATGAATACATCTAAATATTGGTTGAAAGAATAGGGCACTAGAGCCAAACGACAGAGCGCTGCATAACCATATGCTTTTAACTAAAGCATATGGTTAAAATAAAAACACATTCGTTTTTGTACTTCCATGAAAAAAGAGCCCTCAGTGCAATTATTACCTTGTGAGAATATTCATCCCATCAGTAATTTTGTTAATAGGTGTCTGGGAATGTTTTTGTCTCCTAGATGTCCATTTATTCTCCTTGCTTCTTTTACATCTAACATCCAATTTAATCCCTTGTCTTTTTCTTCTGAGCTTTACTCTGAAATTTATACTCTCCCTTCCTGAATGTAATACCTTTGTTTTATATTTAATTTTTAATAAAAGAATTGTGTCTTTTCTATAATAAATCCTCATACTGTACTGTCTTTGAAAGATTAAGTATTTGCTTATTTCTCTCTATTTACTTTGCCAAACTCCTTTGAATAAAGTTTTTATCTACTTCAGCATCACATTTCCTAAAAATAAGAGTATATATCCACCTTTGTAGTTTTTGTAACATAGAATAAGATTGGTTATAGATTTCTTTGTCATGTATAGTGTTGACTATAAGACAGACTGTTCATTCCATTAGACTACCTGCCGTCTTGTCATGAATCGTTTAAGATTTACCATAGGTTTCTCTGTGATTTTAAAAAAATTATTAGTATTTTTGAAAAATTTAAGCAATACCAGGTTTTTGTGAGGGAGGTCTTTAGGCTACTTCAGCTTCCTACTGTTGAGGCCTTTCTATATCCTTGTAAGGTTTCCTACTTAGAAATTCAAAGGTAGACAATTCTCCAAGGCTTAAAACTGTTTTACAGTGTGTTTTTCTTAATAGAAGCCCCAGTCCATAAATATAGTTGTCATTGAGATTTTATTTTCCCTCTTTCACCACCTGAAGTTAACATTGTACACCAGGCTACACAGGGAGTATGTATTTTTAGCTCAGACTAAATGTCTCCATTCTGTTTCCTTACAAACGCTTCTTTCCAAGTTATCCTTAAGGGATTACTTAGTAAAGCTTTAATGTTATGAACTTTGTTCCAAGCAGAATTTACACACCTGAAAAGCAAACTGCAAATGTGAAAGTTCTGTGAAGTCTGCTATATAACTTAAGAAGCTAGAACAAGTGGATCATTTAGTACATGAACTAAAAATCAGCCTTTTATCATTCTTGCTTCTGTCACTCAAAAGACCTTCTCGGTCTTCTCAGGTACCTCCCTTAGAGACCCTTTCGGTTGGTTTGAAGACATATCTAGAGATCATAGAGAGATGTCATTACAGCAGATGTCAGCATCCCTAACCCAGATTCGTCGCCTATTGCAATACAGGTGGGCAGCGTGATCACTGGCCTAAGTAAATGTCCTCTGCTCCATGAGGGTGAAGTCTGCGCTGCTGCAGCTTCACTGCTGTGGGTATTCAAACACTAAACGACCAGTAAGCACAATAATGCTGTTCCTTGGCTGCTGGGCAGACCTATCTTTTATGTATGTAGAGTTAACCACACTGTAATTGCATCCCTCCACCTAGAAACATAGAGGGGTTTTAAATGTTTATAGATTTGGGATATGCAGCTATTTGTTAGTTTGCCATTTGCTAAATAGCTGCCCGCAGCCAGGCAGGTCCATGATCTGAAGGATTTGGCTGTTAACTGGGCTGTCATAAAGTGAGAAAAAAATGGAGTGAAGCTAGTTTATATGTGATGTAAGAAGAACACTAAAGTATGCATTTTAATATTTAGCATGATGTTTCTTTCTCCATAGCTGATGGAGATAAATTAGTGAAATATACAGAATTTTAATGTTGAATTTGCAGTTCACTTCCTCAGATAAATGTAAAATCTACTTATGGGGATGTTTCTTTCCTTATCCTTTATGTATGCAATTTGCTGCATTTTGAAACTCATATTTATCATAGAATTGAATGCATACTAAAATTAAACAGAACGTATCTGCATTCATCCGTCACCGTGATATTATCTTGTGCAGCTCCCAACTTCCCTTTCTGCCTCCGATGCCGTAGGACCTTGCTTTACTATTTATTCACCCTTAGTATCTGGTCTTCATCTCATAAATCATGTTGACAATGAGTTAAATCCAAAATACATTCTATCTTAACACAAGATTGTGTTTTGCCCCTTGGGCACAGTTAGAAAATACATAAGAAAATATTTTAATTTCATAATATTTCTTGTTTTCTTTTTAATATTCCTATGATCTTTCTCACTATGACTGTATTATTTTCCTACGCTTGATTCCCAGTTTTATTTCTTTACTCTTGATCCACCCAAGTCCTCTTAGCTTTCTACATCTGTGCTAATTTTCTCTTGCTCCTTGCTTCTTTCAGCCCTTTCAATGCCTTTTCTGCCTGTTCATATTGATGCCCATGTTTTGACTTCCTTAAATTCATGGGTGTTAGTAATTCACTTGATTTGGAAGAGTGGTACACATTTCTTCATTGGCTCACGTATTCTAAACCAAACGGCTTCCCTTCTCTGTTGGCACCAACTCACATGTGGTTTACTTAAAAATTGGTTCCAAAGCAATAAAAAAAAAGAGACTTCACAAAACAAAGTTTCAAGCATAGTGTATGTATAATTACCACCTCAACTATTGTTGAGGTAATAATATAATTACCACCTATTCAACTATTGTACAATGCTATTCACCCTATAGGGGTGAGGCCTCTCTCAGGCAATTTATTTGGCATACATTAAAGTGGAAATTTAATTCTTGTTACAGTAAGGATTTACTGCAAAGACTCAAGCTGAGATTAAAAGTGCTTATGATGTTCTGAGTGAATATAGATAATATACTCCTAAATAGAGCAAATGTTCATGTATATATATATTCATGTTTATATTTTGCATATTATTTGCAGCAGCTGAGCTTCTGTACTTCTGGTTGTAGAATTTGTTCAATTGCCAGGGCAAATTGCTTGCTCTTTCTCTCTCCACTTGTAAAATGTAGGTATAATTTATATTTTTAATACTATAAGAACTGATGTTAGTAAACCAAGGATAAATTATTAACCATTGGCCTCATTACCATCTCATTTATATCAATATAATTCCACTGAAAATGATTAGTCCCAATATTTGTTAATTTTTCTTAATTTCCTTGAACACACACCCTCCCCCAATTTCTGTTATCCTTAGAAAATCCCACTGATAGTTGTTCATTAAGCTTTAGTAAGTGATTTACAGTAAAAGTGATTTACTGTATTTCTCTTTTTCTGGTGGTATCTATTAGTTTACTTATATTGTTGCAACAGCAGGAAAGCACCAGTGTTTTATAGTACAAATACATAGTAATAGTACAGTCCTTTCCAAAAAGAGATCAAGATCTCAGCATTGGTTCAGAGTTCCAGGTATGACTGACAATGTATTAACATTTTAAAAAACAGTGTGAGAATAAATGCATGGGCAGCTGGCTTAAAGTATACAATAATATCAGACTATATAGCCAAACAGTACACCTGAAAATGTAAATAATTGTTATTAATCTCCTATAGCAAATCCTGGAAATTCCTAATGTTAATCATACCATAAACAGTCATTCACTATATCCCAGCCAACTTGTTGCTCTCTTCTGCTTCAGCAATCAAAGATTGAGCTCTGCTTTGTTCAAGGAAATGTGATTTGTATATTCTTGGCATAACTAGGTAACCTTAAACTCTATCCAGTTTCTGATCCTAAAGGATATGTCCTGAAAGGTACTGAATTTTGTTGTTTTGCTTCAGCCTGATGCTGTAACATTATTTTGCAATTCTTTGGTACCTTTCATCTAAGCTTATAAAATATACTTACAGATATTCTTGAAAAACGTTGTTAATATTGCAAAGTTAAGCACAAAAAATTAAAGTGTTGCTCATGTTGTAGTAGAGCAAGCGCCTTTAGCCGTGTTATGTGTGTGCACTATGATATAATTTTTAATTATGCAGTCACACTATTTCTTCACAAGGGTCATGCTGCAAGTCCTGAGAAAAACGGGTGGTGTTTATTTGTGAGGAAATGTTTTATATTGCATTTCCTCCTAAGGGTTTGAGATACAGCCCTCTAGGTTATTGCTGAGTGTACGTCAGTCTGTCAGTCAGCTTGCTTTTGAATATTAGTTTGTTACCTGATTATGAATACATCTTTCAGCTTTCAGAAGCTTAAGCGATGTCACCCCAGGTTTGCAACTGGAAGTCTTCCAGATGCCAAGTGCCAAAGAACAACCAGTATCCATAAATGAGCCAGGGCCCCCAGCCACGTGCACATCTGATGTACGGATTAACAGTGAAAAGGCAACTGGGAACAGCTTTTGAAACAGCTCTCATCAGAGCAGCAGTATGTGATTTTACATCATGGGACTCTCTCATAGTCTTCAGACTAATTAACCACTCAGCTCTCCATCTCTGCAGCTAGTGAGAAAGGATGCTGCAGAAAACAGGCTCAATCTCCACACTTACCCTGTGCACTAAGCGTTGTGGGGGTTATACGATCATTTAATTAGAGACTATATTAATATGAATATGCACAACAAGTGGAAATTAAGGCATCACAGGCAATCCAAATCCTGGCATTTCAAAACTTGTAAAAAAGCTTTATTTTTTTGTATTAAAGACATTTTACTTTTGGTTTTTTTTTCAAATGTGCCTGTGGTTTTATCAATGCATGTTGAATGAATAGAAGTGTCATCACTGACATCTACAGAGGTCATCAGCGAAGCAGTAACTGCTATGTTAACTGTAGAAACTCCTGCCAACTCAAGCTGACGAGCCAGCTCATATCAGCAGAGTGGTTGTCATCTTTTACACAGGCCATTTCTAGCCTTATTTCAAAGACAGTCGATAACAGCGGAGTAACAGTGAGACCTCAGCAGTTTCGTCTCACCTTAAAATCCCCCTGATTTCCCTATTTAGGTTGCCTTCCGCAGCCCCAAGGCTCCCTGCCTGCAGGAGGGTGCAGGGTGGATAATCATCTCCATTCTGTTCTTCAGCCGTTGTGCATACTCAGCGTCCCAGCTGCTCGCCTGAAATCCAGTGAGTCACTTTCAGCATCGCCATCTACTCCCTTTGCTTCTCCCAAACCTGCAGATGTATTTATGCTGCGCGCTGCAGTGCAGCGGGTGCGTAAATCACCTCCTTATACGTGTGTATGCACAGGTACTGCGAGTATCTTAGTGGCAGCAGCATGGAGCCTCAGATAGGTTAATTTTTCCTGCCAAGAATTCTCCTTTTACAAGCAGGTCTGCTTCTCCTGCCTGGTTATACACTTGGCTGCACCTCTTTAAAGTATCCTGAAAGAATATGCATACCCAGTGCTGTGATGACAACCACCGTCAATGATTTAGTACCTCACGGAGACTCTTTGATCAAGAAAAGAGTGTATTTGTAGTTGGCAGCCAATACATGTTTTAAAATCAAATGCGTGTTTAATGAAAGAGAACACTGTGTGTGTCTTTTGATATTCTGTATCTGGATTCATCACTGCTTACAGTACATGACAGGTTTTGAAAAACAAAGCTGCTATGTCTTTCCTTTCTGTACTACTGCCTACAGGGATCGCAGATATTATAAAGTTATTCTTGGAGCAATTAGAGCGGTGGCAGTAAAGACAATACCTTTGAATCTCTGCTTTAAATCTCTGCATGAATACAGTTATAGTCTATACTTTTACACAGAAGAGAATATATGGCGCCACTAAGCCACACTGACAGGGATAAATCTGAAAAGATGTGAAGAATTTAGCTGAAAATTTCTGAAGTCAGAAAAATTCTAAAGAGATAAAATAAGATCTCAGAGAAAACCTGCCCTTCAACAAGAAGACTTTTAACTGAAGGTGGCATGTCCAGAAACAAAGTAAATGAAAATTAAAAAAAATGCAAGACGAGGAGTGTTAAGAAAATAGAAACTTTGATGGCTGAGACAACTCAGTATTCCGGTTTAGAAGAAAATACATCACTGTTACATAAGCCTGACTTACCAAAGAGATTTCCACTAAAATCAGCAGCAGTAAAATAATTAATAATGGTGGTATCTGGATTTCCAAAGTTAGGTTTCAGAATTTTTTACAGCACCATTGTACCAGTCAGAGCTCCTGTTTCTCTGAGGCTGTTGATATGAACGTACCTAGGCCTGGCAAGGACTTCCTGGGACAGTCTGGCCTGACGCAGGTCAGCACATATATTTGCCTTTCATTTACAAATTTATCAGTCTTCATCTTGAAATGATTTACATTTTTTTGTTACCATTACTCCTATTGAGGAATTCCAGAGCCTCAAAACACTGTGAGGATTAAAAATATTTTTTTTAATTCCCAGGTATTCATGATCCATTTATACCATTTTGCATTTCTTGTAAAAAAACCTGTTCTTTAGGTTGTATCTCTCGTTTATGATCTGATTTCTGTGTGGTCATTTTCCCTGGCAACCTTCATTTTTGCAGACTAAGTACACTGCACTCTTTCAGTCGCATGTCAGAGAGGGGCTCTGTGCTCTCTTTGTCATCCCAGTAGCCGAGGTCCAGTATGAATTCCTATCTCCTTAAGAGTACACAGAGGGTACACAGCATTTGAGATGAAAATTCAGCATTTTTAAAAATAGTAGTATTCAGGTATCTTTGCTGGAAACACCTCCCTTTTACATTTTTCATGATACTTGCCATTTTCACAGCTATGCACATTTTGCCTTATATTTTGAGTGGCTGATAGTTTTCTGACAGTTTTCTGTGACTGTCTTAAGTGTTCCTTCTGTTATTTCCAGCTCTCAGCACATCGTGAAGATTCTTCTTATTACTCCCCAGCAGCAGGACAGAGCATTTACACTATGGCAAGTTCCATTTTATTTTTCTGTTCATTAAGGACATCCGAATTTTCCTGGTCTATAGCCTGGTCTGTCTCCGTGTTGATGACCAGTACATGTTGTTACTGTCAGACCAGGGGAGACCTTATCGTTCTCGACAACTACCTGAAAGGAGGTTGTA
>KZ505653.1:2669888-2712485 GCA_002844005.1 Limosa lapponica baueri | reverse complement strand
ATCTCTTATTGATACAGGCAGTGTATCTCTTATTGCCTACAGATATGTTATGAAATCTTGAATTTATAAAGCCTGTAAAATTCTCTTGCTATGACCTTTGCCACTTGGGTGCATTATATGTGTCATGAAGGCGAAGGTCAAATGGGAACCTGGCATGACCTGATCAGTGAAAAATATTTAACTAATGTTCACTAGGTTTATTCTGTCCTAAAAGCTGAACAATACTAAAGTTGATAACCAGTGACCAGATATTTTTTCTCCAAGAAGTTGTTACACAGCACTGAAGCAATTAATAAAAGCCCCTGTGTTTAAAAGAGCATCTCTTAGTTCACTAAACATTACCAAACACATAATTTTAGCTTTATTTTCTTCTTTCACAGTGGTGAAGATCTGTATGCCCTAGTAGTTATTGTCATGTTTATAGATAAACAAATCTCAAAATAACATCTAAACGTATTATAAACTGCACATAGGGGAAGAAATTACAGTAATCAACACAACAGAAGGATAGACAGCATTTTGATCTTCTACTACCTGCTGCCAAAGTCAATCCAAATAACAAGACTCTAAAACACTATGAGCCACAAGGGAGAGAGAAAATAAGTTGATCTCTTAGCTGACCTAATGAAATCCTTTCCTGCTGATTGTATTCCACATCTGTGTGTGGTTGACCAGCATCTTCCTCTTCCATATCTCCTCTGACCTCCCCTCCATTCCGTCTCCTCTTCCCTTGCAGCCACTGAGGACATGGGATGGCATGGGTCATGGCTGGTCTAGTCTAAACAGACTGCGGACTCATGCTGAGTGGGGGCACTAATTAAGGTGCCCATTCTATTAGGCTCTTCTATCCAGCTGCCAATTATCAGAAAATTTGTAGGAGCTTACTGTGTTTGAGATCTCTGTCCATCTGTCAGATTTGTCTGAACTGGGCCAGTTGTTTCCATCATTATCAGGGGTCAGGGGAGATACAGGGTAGCCACAGAAGCCTTGCTTCCTTAGGATAGCTAATTGAAAATCGCCAGAAAATTAAGTGGTTTAAATTAAAGGGTTGGTTTGTTTGTTTCAGTTAAATAAATACATAACCTGCAGGGATGGAGTGAACTGGGACAGACACTGCATCCTTAAAACTTTGACAAAAAGGAGCAAAACATCCTCTTTCTGGAGCAGATGATGGAAGCAATTCCTAGTCCTGGACTGCTCTAATGAGAGCTTGGAGTGTGAGAAAATCCACCCAAAAAAAAGCAGTAAACTTCTTGAATTTCGTCAGCAAGGACAGCTCTTCAGAGATTTATGCAGTGAATAACGTTCATTGTAGTCCTAATAACTCAGCTGCCTGAATTCCCACTGGAAAATTAGCTCTGTTCTTTCCATCTATCTTATCCATGGTAAAATGTCCTGCTTTTCCATGTAATACTCTAATTTTTCCTTTACACCTGTTGTCTTCATTAACGTGTAGAACAGCCTTATGACCCATCATGGGATGGGATGCGTTGTGGCATTATTAATCTCGCAGAAAAACACCAGCACTGCAATTTTCACTTGCAGAATCAGGAAACATCATCTGCAAAAGTCAGCGTGGTGGTGCAATTTGGGTGCTGGGCAGAAGAGGGTGCCCTACAGATAGCCTGAGATATAAAAAGACCTTGGCTATGGGCACTGAAAACAGCCACAAGTCGGCAAACTCCCAGTGCAAGAAGAGAACTTGCCCAGTGCAGCGAGGCTCTATGGCCCGGAGAAAGGCTTGTCCACAGAGCAGCTGCAAGCTGCTTGGACACGTCAAAAAAAAAGGCTGCTGTGGATCTCCATGTGAACAACGGGAGTATGAAGTTACTGGTCCCCAGACTAGTGCTTTGATGCTAGAAACCCTGAGTACAGCGTGCTGCGAGCGAGCTATGCTCTTAATATTTCTGCTGCATTCAGCAGGCGGCTGCAAGCTTACAGGTGTAGTGTTGGATATGCACACCGGAGTCTCCGTACTGTTCGAATCAGTACTTTAGAAAGTTGTCACTTATTCAGTCAAGACTGTATCTCATAAACCACCTGAGGAAACAAATCCTGTGCTTGGCTGCCTGCATGTAAATGTGATTTTTGACTCATACTGCTGGATTCCCTGACGTGTATACTCCTACAGGGGGTAAGTTTGTATTGGCTGCATTGAACAAGCAAAAATGCTTCCACATTGTAAAACGCTCCCATAACATTGATTCAAGTTTAATCAATTACATGAGGTAGTTCCAGGAGTAGTTATAGCTGCGTGAAGCATTTTATTCAGAGTTAGAATTTGACTTAGTGTGATAACCAGGCAATAAACTCTGAGTCAGCTGTCAATTTCTGTAGAAATAAGGCATCGCCAGAGCTTAAAGATCTGCTCTGAATGTTTCTATCAAATAAATCATATCTCCTGAGTGGATATTCCCACCATTTTTTGACAAGGCAGAAAGAAAATATTGTCTTTGGGTAGATCTAGAGAAGCTAAATAAAGCTGTAATGATTACAAGCCAACCATGTCTACACACAGGATTAATGCAAGTGTTCAAGCTGCTTTTAAACCTTGATTTATACTCCATGTTTTGCAAATTAAAAGAGCCCTCAAAGCCCTCTTATGATCCTCATTGGATCATTTTTGTGTTTGAAACATATACCATATGTTTGAAATGGAATCTAAGCTTTTAAAGGAACTAATGATCAGTGTTTTCAATAAGCAGCCTGTAGCCCGGTGTTAGCTGATGAGTCATGAAACAACAAGAAGAACATTTACAGGACAAACTACAATATATCAGCATAGCAGAATTGAAATTTCACTTTCTCAAATGCCACTTCAGATAGAATTGTCTTTTCAGGGGAACATACTTTCTCCACTGGAACTGACTCAGGTGCAGAATAAGCTGCTATGATTATGTGAGCCCCACCAGTAAGACCATTACAAGTATTTTAATCTTCCTTAATTCTTACATTATGGTACAAAACCTTCATTCCAAACTAAGTTTCTTCTGTAAAACTATTTAAAGCATGAAATCTAAAGTGTGTCCTGAACAAACGTAGCACACCTTCATTTTGTATTAGTGAAAACTATAATTACGAGTAACCAGAGTTTATAATGTTGTGCTACTTTAGTTTTGCTGAATGAGATAGAAATGCCTCAGGATAGTGCTTTGTAGCCACATTTACCCAGATACACTAGGTCAACCCTGAGAAGATCATTATGGGCTCTTCAAGAACAGTTACAGAAGCTGAGGGAAAAGTATCCACCCTGAGAGAAGAAGTACTGGCTTGCACTGGCGTAATAGGAAAAGGGACACCCTGTCTTTTGGCTGTATATTGAGCCTCACACGGATCACGTTCCTTTGCCCATTATTGTACAGTTAACACTGAAGTGCAAAGTAATATCATTTGCTTTATATGTGACATAGAAAACAAATCAAGAGATGAAAATGTGATGTTTGACTGCTTGTTTTGCTCATCTTTGTCTTCCCTAATACTCTGAATACTCAGAAGTACTGTCTTCTGACAGCATGGAAGCAGTTGAACAAATCAGATATGTCTTTGCTGCAGTTTCAGAAGAATAATATAAAGCTACTTGTTTAGTCTGTCTTGTTGAGCAGAAATTACATGGCGTCCTGACAGCAAAATAGACTAATAATCATAACAAATCTAATTCATCTCTGCTATACTTTGAACTGGACTGAACTTTCTCTGCAAGATAGGGAAATAACTCATAAATGTATTATTCCCGAGGAGTTAGAGGCAAAATCAATACACTTTGCTCATGATGCACATCAGTGGGTTGTCATAACAGTGATTATAAGTTCTCCATCAGTAGCCAGGGCTGGATGCTCCAGCTACGCTAAAAGTTTCTCTCACCTGACAAAACAAGAGTGTGTTGTTACAGGCTGATGCCACCCCCTCTTTTTATTTGAGCAAGTGTAAGGAAAAGCTGGCAATCAACACTATAGACCTTGCTGCTCATTTGCCACTGACAAATGCTGTGGTGTCTTATTAAATGATTTCTTCGGTAAGTGGCCAGAAGTAACCTCTCTCACAGGTCCCTCTGCTTTGGTCATGACTTCCCATTTACTCTTTTCAGCAGAGAAAGAAGCTCAGAGAACTAATGTCTGCAAACAGATGACAATTCATATCTTTGCATCTTCAGTATTTTTCCTGAGGAAAAGAGGCGTCGTTGTACATACACAACAGTCACCATTGCATCCTCAGGATAATGAGGAACTGAATGAAACTTTGGCAGAAATATAAGAGACCGCTAAACTGACAGGAAAACATGGGGAAACTTTCACTTCAAATTTCCTAAAATATGAATGGCCAGGTGAAATGCAGGAAAGTTGGGGGAGGTTTTCAAAACAGAAGGTAAATGCTGTGCTGTTATAGGTACTTATAGTAGAAACACCAATGTACTAGAAACCATCCAATGGAAACAGGAATCATTTAAAAAGTGAATAGATTGGTTTTGTGCTACCAAGGATCTGCAATTTGCAAAGAATCTGTCGGTGAGAATACATAACCCTGTTAGGTGAGGGGATCAGAGTTTACATCTCAGTGGGTTTGAGGGGAAAAAAAGGGACCTATTATTACAGATTATCTGATGGATAAATATGAAGAGTTTTTCACTGTGCATGTCTTACCTGTGACAACACAAGAAAGCATTTTGGCATGTCCAGCTGTAATCCCTGCTTTGTCTTAGTCTTTCCAGAGTAAGATGCAAAAGGAGTTGGAGGACCAACATCCTCACAAACCTACTTAATCACCTCCATAATATATAAGCAGTGCTGTGCAAGTCCCAAAGGAGCCTTTAGTGGGAATTACTTAGTTCTACGTCAGTGTGTCAATTTGTTTCTTAGTTACTTGGCTACTTATTTCCTGGCTGCATAATTCGTGAATACTAATGGAATAAACTTCTGAAACTTCTTTGTACATGGCTAGACAATACATGATCATATTTAAAATCTGACAGATTAGTAGTTTTTTATCTGGCCTCCTACTGTTTGTATCATTCTTTCCCTTTGATAGCTTTTCTATCTATCGGCCCATGCAAATTCGGCAGAGGAGCAAAGAATTACAAAGATACGAAGTTCCTGTAAGCTTTGGGCAAATGGGTGCCCCCAGCGAGAGAAGGGCTGACGTGTGCCTGCAAGAGTTACCGGCTCTGGTTAATCTGCTGCTATCCCCCATCAGCACAGGTCTGAGGTTCGGAGGCGTGGTGGGGATGGGGAGGTAACGTGGGCTGGGATCTCAGGCTTCTAATACAAGTGAAGTCTTGTAGACACAGCGAGGGCAACCCTGTTTTTTTCTAAGTGGAGGATGCAAAGGGCGGAGGGAAGGAATCGTAGTGTATGCAAATCCATAACAGACCAGGATTCACTAATTCCACTGCTGCTTGAATGACCTCTCATATTAAGACAACAATAATGAAATTACACAGAAATGTCTGTAGCGATGAAACAGATTGGAGGCCAAACTGGGAAGTCAAATCAGCACGGAAATCATGGGATGAGTAAAAGATACAGCCAGGCACAGCCATATCTATAGTGCAGCTCAGGCAAGGACTGATAGCAAGGGCCTGAGCTCAAATGCAGCTCCTGAGCCGAGGGGCAGAGGCCCCAGATAACACGTCTTGCAGCTCTTTCTAACACAACACTTCTCAAAGCAGTCTGATCCGAAGTTGCACAACAGCACCCTATCAAAGCTGACCTTGAAGAGCTCCAGCCAAACACCTGGGTGGGGGGCACAGGGTTAAGAGATTGTAGCGTGTGTTTGTGCACTCAGGACCTGACAACACACAGTGAAGCAGCTTTAAGAATGTAGGGCTGTTGGGTTGGGGGTTTTTTTAACATTGGACTTGAGCTCCTAAATCTGTTGTTTCTGGAAAAAAATTGCACAAAGGGCTGAATTCACATTTATCCAAAAAAACAGTGATCCAGCTGTGGTTTCTCATATGCAGATAGATTTGGCTCCTATCCTAGTAGGACTTTCACCATCACTAATAATTACCCTCCATACCTAGCTTTGTGTCTGCAGCTTCTCAGTTGGCAACCCGTTGTTTGTAAGACACAGACCATCTGGTTATCAGGAAAACTAGCTACAGTGGAAAAAGCAGAGTTAGAAGGTTGCTTCTGATCCCCCTTATTCATAGAAAGCAAGCTATTGTGGGACAACTTCAGGGAGTTAATTTGAAGTAAATATGCTGGCTGAACCATGTGATACTTGGTGCAGATCCTTGGCCAGAAGCACAGGTATCTGGGTGCCCTTGTGTAGACAAGTTCTGAGGTATTTATTCATCATCAAACGTTACTAGAAAGAAATGTCATTTTGTGGAAAATGACCCATTTTGGGTTTTAACATGTGTAGGCTTCAGGCATTTTAATTAGACAGAGAACTGGTTTGCTGCCTAAATATTTCTTCCCTGAGCTTTACACTCTGATGCTGCAGTACTGTATGGAAGATCTCGGCAATAGGGGACAGCTCGTTGCATTCAGTCCTCAACAAGGGGCTCCTACTGCTCTAGTGAGCACTAGAAGACACACAAGGAGGTCTCACGGGATTTGAATTGCTCTGGAAAAGGATTTGATGTTTGAAAGATATTAGAAGATTCTCATCTTTTCTGACCTCTGCTAACCCAACCTAATTGAAAGCTTGTTTGAAGGTTGGAAAGAACTGTTATTCTTACAAAAAAAAATATATCTGCATCTTCAACTCAGCAGCTATAAACCATAACACACTTGTTTTTCCCTATTACTCTGAATATATTCAAGCTGCTGGAAAAATTAAGAAAGTACAGGATAGTTACATTAAAGCAAATAGGAGTCTTTGGTTTCATTGTTGTTGTGATTTAAACTGTTGGTCAGTAAAACCCAACATGAAGTAAGGTTTAAAAGGATATACGTGTGTGCCTTGTGTTATACTCACAGGTTCTCGTTTCTCTCATTGCATTAGGTTTCCCCCCGCCCCCCGTGGACACGCAGTGATATGATTAGCATATCGGCAGAGGGAATTTTCTGAGAAAAACAGCATGTCCTTTTTTTGAATGGTGATAGATCAGAATTTCTCTCAAATTGTGAAGGCATTCTTAACTTATTTAGTGTCACATATAGCAAATATTTTATAGAAGACAGATACAAAACTATGTAGTTAAATAATTGGTTTTCAGGAGTGCTTCAGTGATGGGTGTTTATCTTTGTTCTGTCACAAACTGTTATACTGTGCCCATCGCTCCACTGCGTTACTATTAGAAGCAGCTCAATAACGTCGAACCAGATGCAGTTACAACAAATATATCATTTCCCCTGAGTAATTAAGCCTGCCGTTACAGTGTTTATCTCGCTTTGGTTTGAATTTTTCCAGCTTCAGTTTCCATTAGTTTGCTCTATTCTTCTGCTAGATGACAGACAGGATAGGACAATACCAATTTTTCCTGTGGATCTGGGGGGTCAGGGGCTGCAATAGGGTTCATCTGCCTTAGTTTCTGGTTCATTCCTGCTCTGTGTCCTATTGTGCCTACTGCATGCCTGTTGCTTTGGTCCCAGCTTCTCTTTTGGATCAAAGAGGCTGGTTCCCTGTAGGAGAAAACCTGGGTATGTCTGGAGGCTTTACCTCGGTTACCATCCCAGATGGAAGTAGAGATGAGGCTGCACTAAATTTGGCTCCTTGCTCTCTCCCCAGTCCTCCATCGCTGTCCCAACATCATCCCGAGCCCTACATGCCCTCATGGTGTGCAGCACATGCCCTCAGCATCATGTTACAATAACACCGTCCTCACATTTTTTTTTGGCACTTGGAATGGAAACGACAGGGGGGAGGGGGATAAAAAAAAAAAAAAGGAAAGTGATGTTTTAGGATTGCAAGGGCAACAGAGGAGACTTGAAATCAGTAAATCAGTGCTGTGCGCATGAGCACGGCCACCACTGTTGTTGGTCCTGAGCAGCCTGTATGCGAGTTGCTCGGCACCCCTGCCCTGGGAGGATGCCTGGGGAGGACACATTTGGAGGAGTGGATGTTGTCTTCGCATCAAATTCCCTTCCATGACAACCAAACATTTCCACTGATGTAAACGGGCTGCTCTGAATGCATTTAGAGGTTGATGCGGCCACAATGTAGTCAGTGGGGGGATAGGATTCTCACAGTTAATGCCACCACTGAGAGCTGGGAGATGCACAGGGGCATGACTGGCAGTAATGAGGGCTGTGCAGGTGAGGACAGATGCTGCCCCATCCTTCTGTCTGTCTGGCTTCACATCATGCTCTTAGATCAGCAAAAACGAAGTGTGCTGCATGCTATTTCATTTAGTTGTGGTTAGCAGTTAACAAAGAATTAAAAAAAAATAATAAAATTGTACTTTCCTGTCATAGAATCATATAATTGTTTGGGTTGGAAGGGACCTTAAATATCATCTAGTTCCAACCCCCCTGCCATGGGCAGGGACACCTCCCGCTAGAGCAGGTTACTCAAAGCCCCATCCAGCCTGGCCTTCAACACTTCCAGGGATGGGTTATCCACAGCTTCCCTGGACAACCTGTCTATCATTCCATCTCCCTCTTGGTAAAAGGTATACCTGAGTGAACAAAACAGTGAGAGGGACATGCCTTAAGTGATAAACCTTGAGCTCCAGAAGCAGGATGGACAGTTTGGTATTTCTAATCAATGACATTCTTAGAAGTTTTGAAAAGTATGTCTTTAGAAACCTGGTTTATTACAATTATGTTTAAATCTGTGAACAGTGTCACCTCTATTGAAAAATTGTAGTTATGCTCATCATCTGTAAGGCTGTTTATTAGAAAAGCATGCTGTATCAGGTAGAGATGAATGCCACGATTACTTTTAAAAGATAATGGAGCCCTGAGTTTTTCCAGCTCTGTTTGCACATTAGCCTGACATGAACTTTCTTGCTCAGTGGTTTCATTTGCATCATCATTTTCAGTCACTAAACCATAAAAAATATACACTCCAATTCCCCAATCAGTTTTGAGCACTTCCTGAATTAGAAAAAGATTTCATGACTGCTTCTCAACTGAGTATTATCTGCCTTCATTTAAAGTATTGGCTTACTTTATGTATTAACTATTAAGACTTCAGTCAGTTATGATGCTTTTCACTATATTTTCAGTCTTTTCCTCCTTGGCTGTTTTGCATTTCTCCATTATCAGCAGGGAGAGCTTCAGCCCTGGCAAATTGCTTGAGCCCCTGTTAAGGCTTGATCAACACGTAGTTATAGCAGCGTGAGAAGAATGCGAGGTGGTAGGGTTACGATTTCTTTTCCAGTAGAGCTACATTGCGCAATTCCTCACACGCACCATTTATAGAAGGACTAACTGCTATAGGTTACTTTGCTGTTCTATGACAGAATGAACTATGAGAAGGTGAGCACCTTTTAATTGATGTACCAGGGATGACACAAGCTAATCATATTTTTCTGTAGAATAAAATGGTGCAAGTTCGGTGTGTAAACACGTTCTCTGAAGCCGAAAGTTTAAAACCTGGTCACTGGGGTCACTGTGTTTCTCCACTGCTTTCCTTCACCCCTATTTCAGGCCACGTATACCAAGAATGTTGATAGCGGCACGCTGCGTGTCGGGTGTCTCCGACAGCTGGCAACACACTTGGGCAATACATGCATAGCACCAATATTTCCAAATGCAAGAGGGAGCTCAAAGACTTCAAAGGTTTCATAAGGTTTGCTCATAAATTATGTTTTCTCCACGTGGTGTTTCCGTGTGTTTTAAAGTTTGAAAAAAATATTCCTTGTTTTCAAACTGAATAAATGACCAGCCCCCAAAAGCAGCCACTGTACCGACCACATACCAGCTCTTTTCGAACTCCTGAAGGGCACTCTGGGGACTATTGCTTTTTTTTTTTTTGCCAACAGTTCTGTAATACAGTTTCTATTTTAATTTTATCCACAATTTATTATGCTATCTATGCAGACTTTATTTTTTGGTAAGGAAAATATCTGTGAGAAGAGATAACTGGAGCCAAAGTAAGTAAACCTGACATGATAGAATCTGGAAACTATATAGCAAAGGTACTTCCCTCTCCTTCTATTGAAAGCAATGCCTGTGCTTCCTCATATTTTATTATTGTATTGTGATGTATTTCTTCACATTTTAAGTTATTTTTCAGTATTTTCAATTATTGTTCCATGTACTGTTTTAAAGTGACATCTTTTCAGCTGTTTATATGGTGATTTCTCTGATGGTAGTAAATGGAAATCCCAGCTGAGTTTCTGTCTTCGGTATGCTAATTACTAGACAAACAGAGCAAAATCACATGGTTGCATCTTGCAGCATATTGTCTGCTTTAACTATTTATCTATGCTCCCTCTAAAAGTGTTTATAACTTACAAAAATATTGTAGGTTGGCCTTGAGGGATTTGCTGCAATACACAAATAAAGTATATTCTTTTTCCTACCTAAATGCAGTGGAATAATTTCAAAAGTCACTTGCCTTAAGTGAAGCTATCTGAAGTTCAGACTATTGAAAATAAAATTTAAATCGGATGACACAGAAGGTTTTGGATAGAATTCAGACAATTTAGTTTCATTATTTAATCAGAGCATGACAGGCATATGCATTTATTGATGTAATACTGCTGACTGGAAGAGTCAATGCATAGAGAAAGACCACTGGAAGCAGCAGCTGCCACTGTCAACAGATTAAAAATCAAGGGAGAATTTTAAGTATGTTTCTATTAATTGAATACGTAATCATTTTACTTAGAAGGATTTTAATTACACTTAGTCTCAGTGTCCTCATTACGCACTTACACGCACTAAATGCCCGTCATCTCAGAATAAAATATGATTAGAGAGAAGAGGAAATGGGAGAAGAGCAGAGAAGAGATTTAAAAGGAGTAGCAGGTAACCTAGAGTGAAGACACGATGTCTGTGTAATTCTCACAGCACAATTGTGAATGGGAGAGAACAGCAAGTAGATTTTCACTGCAGACTTTCTGGGAAGGCCTTTTGTTTTGGGGTTTTTTTGGTTTTGGTTTTTTTTTTTTTGAGAATGAAATAATGTATTATAACCAGTCTATACACAGAGGTTATCTAAATTTTAGTCAAGTATCCCACATCCAGAAGATCAAGCTAAGGTTGCCTGTCCGAACACAGTTCTGTTGCTCTGTAGTTTGTTTTCTGCTCTGGGTGAGAAGGTATGTGGCTATGCCTAGGTTAACAGTCAATTATCAGGCTGTCAGATCTTAATTTTGGGTGCTTGCTCTTGCATCCTGGTGGTTGTCTTTTATTGAAGCCTACAGTACTTCTGTACATCACGTTCCTTGAGAGAGTTGCTTTTATTAATAAATTTCAGAAAAAAAAAGTTAAAAATCCATTAAAAAATCACACACTGAGCAAAACAGATTTGTGTTTTATTCCGTGCCTTTGATTGAACTCTGAGACAGGAGAAAAAACAGGTTAAGAAATGTCACTGAGTGGAAACAAAGCAGTATGAGAGAGCAACGCTTGTGACCGATCTAAGGCAGAAGAGCCATTTTGCAACTAGGGATGGGGGGTAGAGATCCTATTAAAAAAGCCCAGATTGCGACTGGGACACCGCAGGGACAGACTGCTTCCAGACACAGAAATAAATCTTGCAGGCGGCTTCAAACCATGCACAGTCTGGACGGTGCGGCAGACAGCAACCCTTCCCAGAACTGCTGGAGAGCATCGCGGCAGAAACCCAGCAGACTGTCCTTTTCAAAGCAAATAGAAAGCGCTTTGTTAATTTTAAGTAGGAGTCAAGCACACCAGTCACTGCTGCAGCTGCAGCAGCCGCCCCAGCTTGGGAGGAAAAGCCACCGTGGGCAAAACTGGAGTCTTATTCTTGACGGCGAGAATACGTGAGGATGAAGAAGGGAAACGTTTGCCTGGTCTCTCTGCCGCCGTGGAAGGAAGCTGTCTTGCTGCAGGAGGTGTGAAATCTGGAGCGCAGCAGTTGAGCATCGTAGTCAACACTAAAAAGTGAAAGCCTGCAGGCACAGCAGGCTGGCGGGCAGAAAAGGGCTTTTCTCTTTGCCTATGGGAGGTTAGCATGCGGCAGAGCTGGTCATACGCTGTTCGTGTCAAAAAGGCCTTGCCGAAATCCTCCCTAAGAATGCAGGGGACACGTTTTCATCTACAAATACATGTTTACAAGCAGACAGCACCTCCAGAATGAACTTTATTGGTGGCAGACACAGTGTCTTCAGCCTTGGATAGCAGTTCAGTGGAATAAACTGCTTTACGCGTAAACTCGTTTATACATATATTGATCTGAAAAGAAAAAAACAACCAAATAAACCCATTTGGACTTAGATGAAATGCGGTGTCTGATTAACTAAATTATTTGTGAAGTCCTAAAGATTTTTCCTGAAGATTTTATCATAGAATGTCCAAAATGTTGTTACCTAGCCCCGACTTGACAATTAAAGGGGCAGGTTTCAATTTTAGCTGTGTTTTGAAGGAACAAGGACAGAGATTCATAAGGCATTATATTAAAATACATGAAAATGGATAAATGAAGCAGGGACAAGCGAAAGAGTCCAAGCCGGCAGCAGGGAAATCGCCTGCTTCCTAAAGCAAAACAGGCATAGGTTTGTTGAGACAGGCTGAAAAAATAATCTAGCTCCGTTTGTTGCACACCAGCCGCCGACTGCTGCCGTTCAGCAGTCTGTCCAGACAATTAAAGGAAGATTTTCAGTCCGCTCACCGGCTGGGTTTTAAAAGGAAGAGGGCAAGGGATTCCCTTGTGATGCTTGATATTGATACTCCTCCATAAGGATGAACAGAACTTCCATCTTGCCATACCGCTTTAAAGGAAAAGCAGGGACGGAATGGCATATTATGAGGTGTGACTTGATTGTCAGCAGCTAAAGGCCACATCAAATTAACCCTCTGCCTACTCCAGATTAGAAAAGCTGCAGGAAGTGAGATTTGGTCACATCTTATGCACCTTACATACCCAGTTTCTTCTGCTCCTTGCATCCTGCAGCTCTGCCTGGATGGTATTAGGGCCAGGACCTTCTTTTCCATTTTCTCTTCTCCCTTTCACACCCCTCAGTCACCCCTCACACCTGTCAGGGAAGGATGTTCCCTGGGGATTGGGGTGTCAGGAGCCGGGGGTTCTCCCCAGGGCAGGCAGGGGGGCAGCTGGGGTCGGCCCAGAGTCCCCATCACCAGGCACCTCCCCACTGACATGCAGGGACAAGCTCAGTCCGCAGGGTGAGGATGGGGGTCCAAATAAAGGGGTCCCTGGGCAGGTGCGGGTGTAGCTGTGGCACAGCTGCAGCACACCTCGGGCAGGAACCCCGAGCGAGAGCCTCAGCTTCAAAGCAGCGTCCTGGGAAGCAGGACAGTCCTTGCAGAGCTCTTTTCTCTTTTTCCCAAGGCCACCAGCTGTACTATCTTGAACCCCCAGGACCTCCTGGGTGCTCTGCAGACCTCGTTTCATCTGTTTGATCAGGGACTCCATCCTACCCACCACTGACAGTTGGCCCTAACTTTCATTCCCTCCTCCTTGTTGTGGGGAAGAGAACTGCCTCACCTCCTCTATGCTATTGCTACATTGGGTTGAAGGCAAGTAACGCTTTCTTGGCTGCAAGGTCAGCTTTTCCCCAGTCCTTTGCCTTTGCTTGCCAGTGTCTGCAGGCAGGTGGTTCTTTGAGCCTCCAGTAGTACCTGAATAGCAGTGCTTTCTGCTGAATCTATAAAGTGTATTTACAGCTTAGATTGCTGATAAATCTTTGAGGAACTTCTGTCTACAAATTAAAGACATTCTGGTTTGCCGCAGGCTACAGTTTATTGGGCATGAATTTAAGTAGTTGGCAGAGTTGTACGGTTGAGCTGTACAAATGTTGGTTATGCTGACTGTCAATCTTACAGGCTGGTGGGAATGTCAAAATAGGAAACAAACTATTAAAAATATGTGAAGCTAAAATCTTAATTACATTTAGTGTTACCAAGTTAGAGAGCAGAACGAATGAAACAGATTTTTTTTCAGTTCTTACAATTAATTCAACTGTTGGGTTAATAAACCAAATATGATCATATAATTGGAAACCGATATCAGAAATGCTGGGGACTCACAGAAAGATGAAGGTAGATGGAGCAAACCACCCGTGTGATTTGGCTGCTAGAATGTGCCATTTCCTTGTGAAAATGACACCCTGCACACATCTACTGTGGAAAATAATGTTTGAAAAAGCAGTGCTACCTCAAGAAATAGGCAATGGTTACATGATTGTTTTTCTTTTTACAGCAGAAGGATGCAGATTATGGAGAAATAGTGCCTTATTTAAATACCAGGAAGGAGGGAGATAAGGGCATTGATTCAAGTATTTTGTATGAGAAAGTCTTGGGCAGCGAGTACAGTGTGGAGCAGCCTTAACAGCAAGAGATAACTGCTCCTGAATACAGCAGCAGTGGATTTATTGCCACCTGACACAGCTGGTGTTGATGCTTCAAGGCAGCGCCTGTAGGCTCAGGCAGAATTTCAAAGTAATTCAAATACCATCAGCTAATACATTGACCAGTGTGTGAAATTCTGAATTATGTTAATGTCGCCTGTTAGCATCGCTGTGTTTGGGAAAGGAAGTTATGAGTAACTGAATCCGAAAGGGGCTTTCCTATAAACCCCTTGGGAACAGATTTTATTCAGAATTTCGTATGGAGGACTAGAACTTAAACTATGAAAGGAACAGGCCTCTTTCATTTTCTCTTTCTTGAAAGCACTATAACTAAAGAAAAGTCTAGGCAAGGTGGGACTTCAGAATCTTACGGTCCCTAGGCAATTTCAGTGTTTTTGAAGGTCCTACTCATTGAAAATATATTTCTTAACAGGTATCAGAAAGCTTGATAAAATGAACAAAGCTTAAACTAACCACTGTGGGGAATATCTCAATAACTTGGTGTTTTGCAGGGTAGGAGGTGTTGCTTGTGGAGTCAGAGAGACCAACATTGCCGAGGCTGCAGCCTCTGGTGGGTGGAAGGTCATGTTCTTGTGTCACCCTCTTCCACCATGGATGTACATGAATCTTCATAGAAGATCAACATCTCGGTCTACTGCCTGAGAACAGGTACCTATTTCCAGCTTCTTTCAGTAGTTTTTAAACAGGTTTTCCTCCAGATAGCTAAGCTACTACACTTAGTTCACCATATACAAATTCTGACCAGAACTGTCCATGAGTGCAATTTGCAATAGTGGCTTACTTGGAGTTTCAGTGCTTGCATGATGAGGGATTAGATGTATAGGTGGTAGATGACACAGTTCTTTATGTGTATTAGAGGTGACTTCCCCGTAATGTATTTTGCACTTAAAAATACTAATAGATACAGGTGAAAGCATGATTAGCAATTGCAAATAACATTTTCAAAATCAAATAAAATCCTTATCTGTTAAATCAATAAGCAGTGATTTGATTCATGTGATTCTGAGGATTAATTCTGTAAACCAGCTTACTGTTCAGGTCTGCAGAGAAAAAGGAACTTGAATGCTATAATTAGGGCATGTTCCACTCAGAGCAATAAATGTGTTTTAAAACTTGAGTGCATCAGAAAATCAAGTTTGGCCTGAGGTTTTTAAAGCTTTTGATCTATTAGGTTATACTGATGGCAAAAAAATAGTATTTAATATAGGAAGCAAATGCTACAGTTTCTAATAATTCTTTAATTGAAATACAAGTGAATACAAAATGTGAGCTTATTTGACTAGCAGGGAAAATAACCAAAAGCCTTTTTGGCATATGAGGGGAAACAACTTTATTCAGTAAAGATCCTTCCTTTAAATTATGGGATAACACTTGCAATTATTGTATTGAGTTTTGGCCAGACATTTGTTTTCAAAAAGGCTATTTGTCCTTCTTAAACTGAGATGTGAGGGCAGCTCTGTTGTTAGAAAATATTCTGAATGAATGAGGTGAGTTATTCCAGCAGACAGAGAGCAGATGTACTGCAGATGAAATCACTGCCCTGCAGAAAAACTAAGGAATGTTTCATGGTACATAACACATTGTACCGGGACTTGTACAGTGTGAGTGGGCTCTTGCATTACTCATAATGTCTAAGGGTTTGTCTTTGGATGAGGACATTGATGAATAGTTTCCCACGAGGAAGACAGTCCTTTGGTTCACATGCAAAAAGTTTCAAGTGGCTGAGCATCTAACTTTGGATAAGCATTTGTATTATTGAAATCAGAGAGGTAAAAGTGCACATACATATTCAAAAATCCATTTGTACATGGGTTTGGTTTTAGTGTCTAGAGGTGAAAACATAATGCACGTTTTTTATTCCCTTCAAATGCCTAATGAGTCCTTAGCCATGAAGCATATTCTAGCAGTGACCTCCACCCAGGGAAAGCTGTTTCCTGTTGTATTTCTGCCACTGTGATGGCTCTTCAATGCGCTGCCAAGGCTTCCTGTTCAATCAAGATATCCGAGTCTTGAAAATAATTTTGATATTTTTCTCTTCAAGAAATAACTGTAGGTGAGTCAATAATAGGTTGATTAGTTTTCTCTGGAGGTGTACCTTTTTAGTGTCTATTTATTGATTTCTTCTTCTAGCTACAGCACAATAAAATAAAATGACAGAAACAATATGCCTAATTTGGTGATTCCCACTTAAGCAGCATACAAAAGAGGAATTAATTTTTCCTCTCTGTCATTGAAATCAGACAGTACAAGAAGGATGTTAAAATTTTAGAATTACTCCTTATACCTGTCCTGAAGCCCTTCACTTTAATTTGGCCATGTATTCATTTTATGACTGGGCAACACAGGGAGAGGGGGCGGGAGGGAAATCAATCAAGCTAAAACCGTTTTTTCATACGCTCCCGTTACTCCAGCCTCATCTTACTGATTGCGCTTGCTGCTAGTTGTTGTACACAGGATCTCTATATCTCTCCCATTACATTGTCACCTAATTAAAAGGGGAAAAAAAGCCCAAAATGAAATTCTAACAGGAAGAGATGCCTTGCGTCTCATCCAGGCCTTTAGTTAGCCCACCAAGCAGTTTCTTTGCCCATCAGCAGCTGAAAGACAGTTTGGCTCCTCTGGGGCTTGGGTGGTGCTACGTGCCACCCTGCGAAATAGAAAACTAGTCCAGAGATGAGTTTTTTTCCTGCAGCTGGTGAGTCAGTCATACAGACAATACCCAATTCTTGGCTGTTTGGGATACCTCCAGGAAATTGTCTTTCCCCAATCTTCTGATGGGAAGGTGCTTGTGAGCAAAACTGCTGGCCAACACTGGCTCTGGTTGCCTGGGAAGAAGGCATGTGAGGCCTGGAAGCCCTTGCTGGGCTTCCCCTCGTGTGTGGCCTTCCAGATAGCACCTTCCCAGCCCTCCAGCAGCAGTCAGACCTGCGGGAAGTCTTATGGGGGCACACCATGCGGGAAGTGTGGGGAGGAGAGAGGGGAGAGCCTAGCCCTGCCGAGCTGTGTCTTTAGTGGCCCACCCTCATCATTTGTGTTGGATATTGTTGTGCTAATATATTCCTTTTTCCCTTCTCTACCCAGCTTGATGGACTTTAAACAGTCTATTTTTCCACTGAAAAGATTGTTTTCCAATTTACTTATATGAAGTCCCCTCCGAGCTCATCTAGGTTCGCTTCACAGAAAGGGCATCATTGTGGTATCCGTGCTATTGAATGCTTCCCAGACAAGTGTCAGTATCTTATTTCTCCACCCTGCATAATTTTTTAACTTCTCTTTTTCTCTCCTTATGATGTAAAATGCATTTGTGGCTTTTCCTTAGTGCCCAAAAATCAGAGACTTTACTTTCCTTTTCTCCTGATTGATGCAGCTTTCAGACTGGTGTAGGACTTCTGGCTAAAGTCATCCCACTCCGGATTTATTCCAGCTTAAGCAACATCAAAGTCAGACCACGCTGCTCACTTGCTGTGTGACTGTTATACTTCTATTCCTGTTTTTCTCTTCCTCCCCTTTGTTTTTATTATTTACAAGCATCAGAGGATTGAAGTTCTTTGAAGCAAAAAGCATTTCCTCATAATGTATTTGTACAATCCCTAACTTAAAGCTACCCTTAGGGTCTCTGTGTAATGCCTACAGTACTATGTGATACACTGTAAAAACAATAAAAATACAATAAAAACAATAAAATACAACTGTTGGTAAGTACAATTGGGTACACCAGGGAGGAAAAGTTTTCATTTAATTTCTGAACAAAGTTTTGGGGAGCCTTGTTTTGATCTCCCTTCCCCTGACCTAGGTAAAGATACATGTTCAGCTTTAAAATCAGGGTCAGCAGACCTTGCACGCAGGCAGCCAGCAGAGCTGTGGTTCTACCTGTCACACCTACCTCATCTCGTCCCTCTTGGCACTGAGTATTTCTGAAGAGCCTTTCAGTATCACCCACCCTCTACCTCTGCTCAGCATATATGTATATATTTTAGCACCCAGAAAACATTCCTCGCCTATTGTTTCCCCTCTTCTCTTGGAGCATTTCATGTAAAAGCTTGGCAGAGTCTTGCCCAAATTACCTGAAGCCGTACAAAACAAACAGTTGGAAGGTGGAGAAATATAAATCATGGTTTCAGTTATTTTGCTCATTTATACTGACTGAACTGAGGTGAGGGCAATTCTGCAGGAGATCGAGATGGGGGGTTGATAGTGGGAATTGAAGCTTCTGGTACACTGCTCAGAGTTTTACTTGGTCTTGTGCGTTTTGATTTGTTCCACGTAGAGTTTCAAAACTCTAAAAAAATTATTATTCTTTTCTGCCTTCCTGTGGACTAGTGGTCTACATTAAAGTTTTGTTTGTTTGTTTCCAAAAAGTGAGCAAAAAGCTGCATATAGATGAAAATGATTTTGTTTTTCTCTCGGACGGTTTCTACCTAGACTAAATCAGATTTTCACCAGAATCAGAACATTAACCTGCTTATATTTTTTCACAGACTTTACATTTCTAGGGAGTAGGCGTCATGTCACACCTGGGATGTCAAACAAGCCTTGTCCTTCTATTTGAAAAGGATTAAATCCTTTCTTCTTTCGTCTGTGCCTGTGGCCTAAAGCGAGCTCAGCAGTCTGGGCACAGATCCGCTCTGTAAATAGCGATCTTGAAGATACATTGTCCACACGTACTGTCCATACATATCATTTACTCTCCTTCCTCTCTTTCAGGGTCTCTTTAATTTCTTGGGATTCTGCAAGTGAGCAGGCATAACGCAGGCTGTATAGCTGTGCTCGGGGCAGGAGAGAGGATATGCGTACATCCCTCCTAAAGATATTGCTCACTGGAAAGTGATTGAACTTGAATGTCTATGGCAATGTGCTTGAGGATGGTTCATCTGGAAGAATTCCAGCTACCTTTTTTCTCCTTAATTGCACCACAGAAATTTTACTTCAAAGTCTGCACCATCCATGTGTTCCGAAACATCAAATTTCACCTATATTTTAACTTTTTTAACAGACTCCCAGATGGAACACTATGGAACAAGTGGAACTTCAGAAACTCTGAACAACCACAAAACCATAATTTTCCCACTTCCGCAGACATTTCTCAGGCATTGAGAATAATTACGGACAAAATTTCCACAAGTATTAACTGAGAGCCATTTAACCCTGGAATGTTCTTCATCTCCAGCTGCTGGAAGAACCAGCGGTATTCCCTCCCTTGTAGTTTCACATTACCATGTTCCTCAAAATAGAACTGTAAAAACCAAATTGTAACCAGAGTACCGTCCAAGCTAGTAAAAATGGTTCTTAATTGAAAGGGCACTTTGAAATCCCTATCCTGAAATCATTTATGGGTATCTTGGAGTGGAGGGAAGGAGGAAATGTTTCCAAGAAGAGCAGACTGTTCTTCCAATAATAAAATATAATCAAAACTCAAAACTACTGTTTAACATTTGGAATTTATAAGCTGGCAGCGGCACGCTACATGCCATATAGACAGTAATGAAAATAATCGGCCACGCTCTTTAATGCGGTACAACCACTTTGGGCTATAAAATAATGGCAGTAGCTGGCCCCCTGACAGAGCACCTGGCACAGGGAGGATTGCTGCATTTGAAGGGTGTGCGGGCTGTAGAGGCCATCGAGCAACGTCACTGCTGCCCTGTCCTCACGGCTGGTGTACCAAAGCAAAGGAAGAGGGCTGAAGGAAAGGAATTCTCCGACCAGGTTTATTTGGAGACCTTTCCAGGTTTTGTGACCTACAAGAAGCTTCGTCTCAGATGAAGGGGGTAATCCTGAGCAACAAGGAACAGCGCTGATCACAACAGCAAATGATGGGCAGGGTTAATCTTCAGGTTTCCATCCTAACTGTAGAACTGGCAGCTCTGAAAAATGAATGGAGGATTCATCTCTGGTTACTGTTAGAAACACGTTTCCAAGAAGTTGAGATTAGTATCTGTCCATAATGAAGGCGGTTTAGATAAGATCTCTTCAACAATTGTTAGGGGAAAATGCAGAATTTGCCTTCACTGAGATGTAACTTCTTGAACCTGAATATGCCAGATACGATGTGTCTGGACTCTTTAATCACTGTTTTTCTTTTTGATTTTTTTTTTCAAATTTTGTTTTAGCCTGCTAGCTGATCATGAATTGTAACTTTGTTCCAAGACGGAGGGAAGATTCCAAACTTGTTGCTTTTCAGATACTTTTGCGGTGGCTTTCAGACTAAGAGCCCTCAGAACTGGTGCTTACAGAACCTTATAAATACAGTGTCACTCTGAAGTCTAGACCAGAGCAGTTAACTGTAAGCCCAAGTGAAATGCTCTTTTTTTTTTCCTTGAATGTGGAAGGTTATACTATATCTAGAAATACAGTTACTTTATTGCAGAAATGAAGCAAACACTGCTGTAATTAATTCTTCCAAAGAAGCAGCAGACAGCTAGGCCACATATGACTTCTGTCATCTCAAAAAAATCTAGTGGAGAAGGTTGAGTATGTAACCTGTAAAGTGGGCATTCCTAGGAGGAGAAAAGAGAAGCTTGATCTTGATTTTTGAGGCCTGGGATGCTGGAAGAAAATTATAATCAAAATTATGTACAAGGCTCTAAGTAGAGATGACCAAAAGAGCAGTTATCACCTAAAAGATCTTTGATATTTGCAACAAGGAACAAGCATTGAAAGATGAATAAGGAAATGGGGGGAAAACAGGATATTCAGAGAAAATAACTACTAGTTCTTTGGGGATTTTAACCTGGCCAACATACTAACAAAAATCTCTGTTGTTGGTTTAAATGCAAAACACCGCAGAACACCAAACTCTATTAAATGGGATTTTCAGGTGCACCTTTGAGAGTTAGTGATTTCCATACAGGGGGAAATGTCATTCCTTATTCTACAATGAAACTTGACCTGTAAATAATTTGTCTAGAAAGAACTGTCTTTCGATAAATCTGTACTCCGGGAGGAATTTGGGGTAAGTTGGTTATCTATATTTGATATATTTAAATTACACATACATAAAAAAGGCAGATATACTTTAAGGATAAATGATGCTGTGATACCTGAAGCTCTGAGTGGCAGAAAGCAAGGCAGAAATTTAGTATCTGCTAGGACTGAGGAGAAAGAGGGGTCAAATATGAAGGACAGAGATATTTGACGGTGAAACAATATCCAGGAAGTGAGATAGGAAATGGAGATTGTTTCCTTGCCCAGAAATATGAGAACTAGACCATTTTCTGGCAGCAAAAAGAGCCAGAGTATAGAGCAGAAACTGGATGGGCTTCAAGAGCTTGCATGAATAGCGGGAGGGATAATAGGAGAAGATTGCAGGGTATGCAGCGTGTACAGAAAGCGTTCTGAGGAACAGGGGAGAGGGAGAGGCTCTGAGAAGGGAGTGGAAGATGCAGGCAGACATTTGTGGTATTTCTGATACTGTATGGAGGTAGGGAAGAATGAACAGCACAGAAGAAATGGTTTCATATAGGGTGGAGTAGACGTGAAGATCCCGCGTGTCATAAGAAAGAATGAGGAAAACAAAAATAGTGCAAAAAGGTGGAAAAGATGGAGACTAGAGGGAGAGCATGGGGGCCAGGAACTGTTGGAGGTATTTAAAAATAAAGGAAGGAGTGGGAAAGGCAGATAAAGACAGTAGGGAGAGGTGGAAGGAGAAATTCTGCCATGACCTGTAATTATGAATCCACTGAAAAAAGCAATTTTTCTCAAAAAATTGTATTGAATATAATATCAATATACAATACAATATACAATTCATTACGCCTTTTATCAGGCACTCTCTAAGCTCTTTGCAGGGCTGGAATGAAAAGGATTTGACTGCATAGTCTGTCTTAGAGAGGCAGTCAATTAGTTAACCATTTAAACAATATTCCGAATCTATTAAGTCAAATCCGAGTTTGTGTGGTACGGTATTGAGTCAGTTGTAGTATCTGTGCAGACAGACTCCACTCCAGTATAATGCACTGCTTCTCTTTGTGGCCTGTGGTAAATTTTAAACTTATGCTACAATTTATTACTATATTTTAGAATCATGTAATAAAGGAAAAAGAAATCAAACACAATCTCTCAGCTGATGGACCCCACAGGCGAGGAAGTGAGTCACACGGCTCCTATGTCTCCAGTGTTATGAATTATTTCAGCCCACTGGAGAAGAAGAAAAGAGTAGGGAAAGAGCACTAAAACTAAAGAGTGAAGAATGGACGTCTTTGTTGGGCGTAACCCAAACAGGGTACTTGATGGGCTTGATGCATAGGTGGTTGTGTGAGGTTCTCTGGCCTGTCATGCCAGTCCTACTTAATTGCTCTATTACCTTACGTGTTCTACCAACATATTCAGTAGAAGATAACATGGTAGGTAAGAAGGTAACAATGAGAAATAGGATACAAGAAAAACAGTAACAAGGAGGAAAAACTGATATTAGTACTTATCTCTTAAAAAAGTGCTTCTCATTAATAGATTTGAAATAACTTTTTCAATAACTACTGAAAACTTTCATTATTCCCATTACAAATGGGAAAACTATGCTGAATATTTAATTATTTTATAAATTACTAGGTAATGCTGTATCAGGTGATACCAGGGACACTTTTCAGCATCGCGATGTGTAGTGATGTTGCCATCTCACAGTTGCTTTGCAAGTCCTAACATACGTAAGTCTTGGGCCAGGGCTCGTTATACTCAGGGGGAAGATTCAGCCTGACTTTGCTGGTGTTACAGAATCACTTCCAGCAGGAGTGTTTTCTATCTCAAACAAAGTAAAAGGAATACCATGGTTTCTATATTGGTCTTCCTAATCAAATCCAAACTTACTGGTGACAGAGTAGTTTTGTTGAACCATAAACAAACAAAACAGCTTTACCAAGTTACAGAAGCACAAGATGTTACTTGAGTACCATCGGGGTAGATTTTGATAGCTCGCTTCTTTTATGGTGACATCTCTGGCCATAGGTTTGTTGGCTTGTTTATGTATTGATTACATCTGTTGGGGATGAAAGCATTATTAACATATTTTCTTTAGCTGATTATGTTTTTTCTTGGCATCTGTTTGAATACTGGCTGGGATTGTTTCCTGGTTAGCTTTAGCACACAAATTGCTTGGGGAGATAGGGGGTAGATGTCATTTCTCATGACTGTTTTGTCCTCAGAATGCCTCACAGACCAAGAATTTCCAAATTGCCAGTCATAAATTTGTCTTTCTTCCTTTACCAGCAGTGTTAATACATTTTGAAATAATAGCAGTTCAAAAGTTCACTAGGAAAATATTGGTTTTCATAGCTCACTGAAAAAGCTTTTATTCGCACGTAACTGTAATTCAACATCATGTTAACGTCATCAGGGAACATAACACAGTAAATGCTTACATATTTTAACTAAAACTGCAGCTAATTCTAATCTAATTAGTAAAACATGTTGATGGTTTCTACAGCATTCTCCATTATGTTCTTGCTGTTTTGCTCAGGCTTCTCCAAGTCATTGTTGTTTGGGTCGGGATGCTGATACCTTTTCTGGAAATGCAGCTGTCCTGAGCATTAGCTGACTGTGACAGCTAAGATGCTCAGTTTCTTGGCAGCGTGATTTCAAAAAATGCATCTGAAAATTTTCATGGTCCTGTAATCAAATAAAAAATATTCTAGAGTAGCCTATTTTTAAAAATGCTTGGGACATACTGCTGGAATTTAAGCTTCTGATTGTGAAGCTGAGAAGGAGAATAACCTGCAGGAGTAAAGGAAAGATCTGGCATATATGTTTCTAAAGATTATATTACATTTCTTTAATATGAAAATTCAAATTCTGAGCAGGTTCCCTTCCCACATAGACTCTGCTCCTTACTAGTGCCTTCTGCTAAGCCTTGACTTTGCTCTTTAATTGGAAATAATCCTTCCCTCAAACACTGATATTATCTCCAAGCCTGGATTCTTTCTGTCTGCTCTGCTGTTCCACTCTCTCTGCTTCTTTTCCTGGCACAAACAGGCCAGCAGTTGTGACATTTAGGGAAACATAGCTCTTATATAGAGTATATTGCTCCATTCCTTTACCTGCAGCCCTGCTTCTCACTACAGCGTGGCAGTGCACAGTGCCAGGCTCTATAACTGATGTAAGACATCCAGCCTAAACCTCTCCCTGCGGCTGGGCAGGGAATAGAATCATCTCCCGGCACAGCAGTTGGCCGTGCTGTCCTTGGGGTGGCCTGGCTGTGTCTGGGACAGCCTTATCATGGCCATGCCTGAAACGCACAGCCAGAGCTCCAGAAGTGCTGTGGGCTCCTGGGAGCACGCTCACCCTGAAGACGGAGGTTGTGAGAGGGTGGCAGGGGTCTGCTTCTTCCTAAAAATCTTAAAAATGGGATGGGGGAAAAGGAGGAAGAGCACAGTACTTAGCTAGAAAGAAAGAGGTTGGGTTTTTTTCCCTTCCTTCATCATTTTCTTTCTCTCAGTGCAATGCTCTGCAGCACTCCTGCTGCTGCAGCCTTCCTGAGACTTCTCTCTGTCTCCCCGCTGTTTGCCTCCAGGGCTGTGGCGTCTCTGCTCCGCACCAGCAGCCCACAGCTGGGAAGAAGCCTTTGGGGAAGGCAGCGAGCCCCCCAGGGCATTTGCCAGCAGCGATCGTCCCCACAGGCTCTGCCAGCCTCCAGCTGGCAGCTGTGCTCCCCCTGGAGCGTTCGGTGAAGCCACCAAAATACAGATGCTGCAGAGCTGTTGGGCTGGAGAATTCCCACAGGATTTGACCACGCTGTTGCTCTTTTGCCCGACTAGGCAACCCTGCCCAGTACGTCTGGATTAGTCACTATTGGGATCTTCACGTTTTCCTCAATATAAAAATCCAGGTCATAACCAGTAGCTGAAAAATTGCCAAGCTATTGGTGTGACTGCAGTGCTCAAACCAGCTCCTCCATCAATCCACTAGGAAAAGACATTAATCTATAAAAAAAGCTCCCGGTGTTTTTAAGCTTTCTCTGAGCCCCAGTCTCTGCTAAAACACCCTGTTTCTCCTTCTCCCTGGTGTTCAGGGCTACAGGGAGGAGGGAACAATATCTTAAGTTTCCTCTCTGGACCTGAAAAAGGAGTGGAGAACCTATGTAGAGTGCAGGAGGAGCAGAGGTGGACAGTGGACAGGACACAGTGATGAGGCTGATGATGATTATATTACAAGCTACAGGTCCTAAAGCTGGGAGACACCAGTATGAGCTGTGGAAGGACTGGTATGTATGGTTGGAGCTATCACCATGAGACAGTTTGTGTCCAAGGTAGAGTGTGTCAGTGTGAATTGTGAGGCACTGCAATTAATGTCAGGCCGAAAGGGCCAGCATAATTTATGGGACTGAGAAGATACAGGGTTGAGAAGCATACAATTAATTAATGCTGAGATGGCAGGCATGTGGGAACCTCTGATTGAGGATGAGGGAGCCAGATTTAGCCATTTGGAATTTAGGGAAAAAATGAGTCTTTTGTGCGACCAGACAGAAGTCTGTGCAAATATATGTAATTTATGTGAGTTGTAGGATATTTGTCATTGTTGCAAAATGTTGCCTGTTTTGAAATGCTAATGGCATCTTGCATCACTGGGCCCAATTCTGCTCCAGTTACACCAATGTACTGACAAATTCAGTGGGGCTGCTTAGACAAGAGAGTAAAATGTAAGCAATTGACATGTTAATTTTCGAAGTCATGTTGAATAGCAGTCATCGGCAGCATGTTAAAAACATCTACGCTGCAGTTATTAAATCAGTGTTTTTTTCTAAGCTACAGAAAACTCGTGAAAAATCCTAATGTTTCACTCTGAAATTGCATACACTCATTTCTTGCTGATGTAGAGCTAAAGATGCCCATAAGTTACTGCAGAATTATATTGATAAAGGGGAAATATTCTCTACAGAACCGTATTACGCAAAATCAAACGTGAAGGAGATTTAGACTCTATTTAATAACCTGCAGGCAAACCAGAAGGATACTTGAATCCCTACTACCTGAATGTAAATGGGAAGAGGAACTATTTACAGTTGAAGAGAGATGCCTCCATGCTTTCCCATGTCAAAACTAGCGCTGCCACTACCTCTAGGAGCTCGTGCAGCGGCGCATCTCGCGAGCCGAGCTGCAGAAACAGGAAGCCCCGTGATGCTGGATGGGGCAACGGCAGCTGCTCTCAAACCTACCAGGGAGGATCTGTCTAGGACCTGTCTCCTAGGGTGGCATATGGTTTGCTAAACGTTTTTGCAACTGTAGGGTGGCACGCGTCCAGGCAGCTTTCATTCCCTGCCAGAATTTTAAAGAAATGTTAACAATGTTTACACTTTTCGGTTTTGACAGTCTCGAAAAACTACCTATTTAAACCTTCTCTCCCTCTCTGACAACACAAGATCCAGCTCTTCCTTCGGATGCGGAGTGCCACAGAGCTTACTCAGTTCTCGCCGCAGGACCCGGAGGAGAGAAATCCTGTTGGCCGTGCCGCTGCCCCTCTGCCCCACCAGTGGAGCCTTAGTCAGTGCTGCAGCTCCTGGGGCTCGGGGCACGCGTACCTGTGCCATCTACAACTGAGAAATGGGAACGTTCCCACACTCAACAAATTCAGCACCTCAAATCTTTTTGGGGGAGTGGCAGCTTGCACAACAGAGGGACTGGGATTTTAACAGCTGGGGAGCTTTTGTATGGTACAGCCTTTCGTTTTTTAAAACAGAGGTGATTGATTGTTTTTAGAAGGAGATCCATCAGTAATATAGGTGTGCAAGAGAAGCGTGCTTGCTTGACCAGGGTGTGAGTCTTGGTAGTCAACTCTCTTTAAAGATAAGGAACTGCCCCTCATTACTAGATCAGGCACTTTCCTCTCACCCCCGTCCAAATAAACGCATCTCTGCTGTCAGAAGGTTGAAGTCTGGTTGGTACGATGTGGGGCAGGCTAATGAAAGCCATGGAAAGTGTCTCCCTCACTACGTTTAGAAAAGAAAGATAACGAGACTTCTGGGAGATGCTGCTAGTGGAATACTACAGTACACCGGGGGATGTTTAAATGAAATGCAAAGACCATTATTTTTTGCAAGGTTAAGGACGGAGACCGTAGACCAGAATGTTTTGTTTCCAAACGGGCATCTGGCAAATATTGATCTACAATCGTATTTAGTGTGGAATGGAAAGTACAGGTTGTGACATGAGCAGTCAATAGTTTTTTAGACTATTGATCCGTACAGTGGCTATTGATTGGTTTTTAGGCGATAGCACAATCTATTTTTTCATTTAGCTTAGCTTAAAATAATTGGATCACAAGTTGTGTGCCAGTGTATGTGGAAAGGGACTCAATATGCAAATATTGTTTCCCATCATTGGCAGTGTATAAAAAATAAATACTCATTTTAAGTGGTTTTTTTCTCCCCTGTTATTTAGTAAGACTACTCAGATATTATAACTTGGATATGATAAAAAATGAAGTTGGCTTCAGGGGAGTCCAGATGCCACCATCTCCCCTCTGCTGCCTGACTTGAACTTTTTCTCAAAAAAATTCTACTTCTATGTATACAGTCAACTGTTAGCATGAACACATAAGGGACCTAACTGATTTCTGTAGACACATCATCTTTTCACTCACTCTCATCCCATCTGATTTAATTGTTTGCTTCTTCTGCAGAGAAAATATGCTGTTTCCTACCACTTGGGGATTTTACATAAGATTCAGTTAGTAGTCTTGAGTGTACTGGATTTTATAAATTGTAAAATAAGCTGATGATATTTTTTGTTCAGTTAGAAGAAGCTGTACATGGCGAAGGACTGGCATACAAGAAATGGCAGTAAACTACAAGCCAGGTCATGCCTCGAGGTGTTAGTTCTTGTGATTGCTATTTATATTTCAGTACAGACTGGAGTCTTTCTTTTGACCAAGGCATAATATTCCCACTACAGGCAATAGCCAGCTGACGCTCCAGCCATTCTGTAAATAAGTTAATCCAGTGTTTGCATTTGGTCCCTCCTGCGAGAGCTGGAAACAGAACTGAGGTGTTTATTGTACAGACTCAATGCTCATCTATGCTGACTCTTGGAGTAAATAAAGTGTCAAACGTATGCATTGAGCAATGCTATTTATGTTATCTAGACAAGCTGAGAATGCATCATTATGCTGTACTGCGCTTTCCAGGCCCAAGAAAGCGAACCACAAATCTTTCAGCTATTATCTAGCAAGTAGTTGTATACCACTTTTACATCAACAGCAGTAGGGAATGGAACTATTTTTTTCAGGTGTCATATATATCCTGATGCACTGTCGGTCCTGAAGGTCACAATTCAAATAATTCTGGGAACCGTTTTTTATTGAGGCTGAAAACATTAATCACTTACAGTTCTACATCTAAAATGAAGCAACAGAAAATTACCAGAAGTGTAACAAAAATAAAAGCTGCCCTTATAATCTAAATAAAAAATGTCTTATAAAATGATGCAATTTGACCACTGCAGAATCAAAACCAGGCTGTTGAGTATCCTGGGATTTCACCCTTGACATTGTTTTAAGATAAATATGTGTAAAACACCTGTGAGGGCTATTCACTGATACTGGTTTTTGGGTTTTTGGGTTTTGGGTTTTTTTTGAGACTGAGCTGCATACTGCTTTAGTAATTAAGAATTAGGGATTAAGAATTCAGTACATTGCATATTTTGATGGGATTACATGGGATATTTGTTGATAATTAAAGGTTTCTCGCTTGGTTTGGGAGTGAAAAAAGCTGCAAAAGCCTTCAATTTCTCATCTTAGTGTTACATAAAGGTGAATTTGACTGACAACGTGAAACCTGAAACTGAATCACAACTGCATGGAAGGACCTGGAGTTTCTTTGGTCAAGAGCTAGAACGGGACCTTTCTTGAATGGAGCTTGATTCCAGCCGGAGGGCTGCAAACCATTCCTCCCTCCCAGCGATGACTTGGGTTAAGAGAAGGTGTGTGGTTAGGTCGGATCTGGGCCCGGCTTTACTAACTGGTATCAAAAGCAAAGATTTTTTGGCAAACTGCTGAACTTTCTTGACTGTTTTATTGACATCAAACCAGGAAACAAACCAGGAGAAAAAGATCTTTGTCATATAGACGGCATTTTAGTCTTTAGGACACTGAAAAGTACTTTAACTTGATGCCTGTAGCCGCTTCATTAGTTTTGCCTTGATTGTAAGATAAGGGCTTATGCAAGTGGCTGTAGAACCTAAAAGGCTGTTAATTGTCTGAAATAACAACTGAAGCAGCTTTCTTCTGCCGTGTGGTCTATTTTAGCCTTATAAATTCACTTTGGATGGGAGTTCCTCTATTAGAGATGAGGCTTTTTTTTCAATCTCTGCATTTCTATGAAGAAAGAAATCAGCATTTTAAGTGTTTAAATGTCTTCTGGGCAGTAGCTATTTATCACACAAGACAGTATTTCAGGACATCTTTATTTTCCTTGAGAAACTCTGCAAAAATACATTATAATGTCAGTTTTTGCTGGATGTGCATGCAGAGCAATATTGTTCTGTTGCCTGGTAACCAGGGAGAGGGAGGCACTTTGGAAACACTGATAGAAAAAGAGAAAGAGAAAGCTTAACTGCACACACTTGAGCAGATGACTTATAAAACTGGTATTTGTTCCAGGTAGGTTTGAAGAGGAGTTTGGGTCAAGGTTCTCATAGGGTTTTGTGAGTTTTTTTCCCATTAAAAAACTCAGCATGTTATTTTCTTGTGTTAGAATTTAATGACTAGGCTTATTTTTTCAAACCATGTTTAAAATTTGCATGCTTTGGAAAGAGGAATGTTCCTTTTTCTTAATATACGTTCTTGAATACTTTCCCAAGGTGTGTTCTCCTTAGAACAGTGCACTGATAGTGTTGTAACAAAATAAATATGCAGAAGTGTTTTGAACTGATATTCTTAACAACTCTGGATGATCACGAATGTATTTTCAAAGCCAAAATGCTCTGACAGTTCCTGGATTACTGAAGTGCCAGGTATTGTAATAAAACAATTAACAAACAGTAGATTTGCTGAGTCAAACAAACACACACGAAAGAAAAACAAAAAAATATTTGAGCTGGAGTTGAGTCCGGCCATAGCTTCCTGTTTCACACGCAACAGAGAGTCAGCACAAAATTAAGGCAGAAGAAATAAGCTCATAGGAACCAGTTTAACCTTTGGCCAAGCTCAGACAAAGTGCTGGTGAGGATTTAACAGGCTGGGCTAACGTGGTGCTCTCAGACGCCTCCCTGGCTTCCTGCTTCTGAGCAGCGGCAGAGGCACCCGGCTTTTTGGCGTGGTCTCTCTGACCGTAGGGCGAGCAGGAAGCGCTGAACCGCTGCGAGGCGGGTCCTTGCTGCAAGATTTACAACATTGTTTGGAGAAAGTGAGAAGGGTTGCGTAGGCCAAGTGCGACTGGAGATGGTCTCCGAATTTCAAGGTGTTAGTTTGAATGGAACTGAATGCAACTTTTGTTTTTTTCTGTTAGCTAGTTAAACTCAGGAGCTTTGTAAACCTTGTCAGTTTTACCTGTGGAGTAATGCTTTACTTCATGCCAAACATCATTATGGTATGAAGAAAGAGTGACGCCTCTTTAGATGTTGATCACTCCACTGATTATTTTGTGCTGGAAACTTAAGGTCAGAGATCAACTCCTCCGTAATAACCTTCTGTGGCATTCAGCTGGTGGCACAGAGTTCATGTGCAGGATGAAGAATGCATGAAGACGATACCCTTCAAATCAGTGCATTAGCTTTTCTCTTTTCCTCTTCCAGAACAACTTGAATACCATAAAAAAAAATAAGTACACAAGCACTGGAAAATTCTTAACTGGGATCTCACGGATTAGTATTTCCTGTTTACTTGTATGTACTGTATATGTTTACTTTACTTCTATGTAATGTATACATATCATGACCAAGAAGGTATTTTGCTCTACCAGAAAGCCTTAGAATTTTTGCCAAAATCATGAATTTAAGTTATTTGATGAAAGTCTGAAGGAAGCTGAAAGATGAGCACTGTTGTTCTGACTCCACGATTGTGTCATTTGTTAACAAATTAATTCCTCCTGGTCGAGTGGCTCACTGAGCTCTTAAAGCCTTGCACCCGCGATGTCACAGCAGAAGCAAGCAGTGTGGGAGAGGTCTGTAAGGGCCAGACGTGGCTGGACTTTCCTATCAGGCCTCATAAAAGGTGTATCCTCTTTCCCTTCTGCGCTTGGTACCTCAAAGGAAGAACTGGTAAATGACCACAAAACCTCATTCTGTGTGAATTTCTGTTAATGATGCTACATGGGAAAAGTACATCAGTAATGAGGGCAGGCAGCCATTCTGTTACTGGAGAGGAAGAATAAAAACTGAGTCTGAGCTATGTCTCACACTGAATAATCAACTTGCTGGGATATAGGGCAAAGAACCAGCATTCAGCTGCCACACGGCAATACTGGTTTAGGATTAGACAGGCAACAAAGTGCTGAGGTATCCTGATGTCCTTTTTCCATGAAAAATGCTAGCAAGTTTGGGATCTGGTCATTGGCCTTTTTTTAAAAAAAAAAGCTCCCTCAGAAAGATGCAGGAACTAGCGTTGCTGCAAGTGTTTGCCAGAGAGCAAGCTGGGGGTGAGAGACTTAGCCACGCTCCGTGGGGGAGGTTTGAGGTCCTATCCTTTCAATCTCAACAGCCCACACCACCACAGAAATACACAATGACAAATACCTTGTACTTATTGGAAGTGATGACGTACCTTTTTCATGGGGTTGGACTGAAATCTGATACAGTAATTGTTCACTGAGTATAAACTTGTGTATTTCAAATAATTTGGAAGGCAATTATTATTGCATAAAGCATTTGTGCAATAATAATAACTGTGTATGATCTCATGAAGGGTTCAATCATTCAAAGTGCTGAATAGTCTGTGTCTATCAAACAAAATATTTAAGGACAGGTTTAGCTTTACACACATAAGTAGTCCCATTGACCTCACTAAGGCCACTCATCTACTTAAATGTCAACATGTATCTAAGTGCTTTCCTGGATTAGGGCCAGAACATTTTGTCTTTTGTAAGACAAGGCCCTAGGAAGACCTGTTGCAAATGGCTGTAGTCTGCAGAGTCCCGGAAGGGTGAAGCAAAATAAAAAAGGACAGTATCAAATTATAACATAGTCGTTCATTTATTTAAGGAATGTAGTTTATCATTAATGACTGGCATTGCTGCAGAGAAGACTGTTACTATATAAAGGCAGCAACACTAGGGAATGGAAACATCATTAGGTATTTGAAACATGGAATAGGCCTGGAAAGCCCAGGGACTTTGACTGAGATCATGATTATCTTGTTAGTGACTCAGTTACGGGGCTCTTTGGCACTCGTTTTGCAGTGGGGGACTATTTTATGCATTACTGCTTCTGGAGTCCCAGCTCCATTGCTGGGGAGGGTCACATTAAAATGAATATAGCTTCAAAATCGATTTGCCTGAAGGATGCCCTTTCCCTCCTGATCCTTAGCTCTCTGAAGGGTCCCCAGTCCATGAAGGTTCATGGTAGCTCTTGGCCACATTGAAAAATGGACAAATCCAAATAGAAGCAGTCCTCTCTATGTATTGATCAAAGTGAAAATAACGTGAGCCCAAGCATGTCACTGTGAATCAAGTATAATTCCCTTCAGAGCAGCTAATGTAGCTGCAGTCTTGCAAGTCATACTGTCGCTTGGCGTAGCTCACCAAACTTCATGTTTGTAGATAGAGAGTCTTTAATTTGCATGTATGTAGATAGAGAGTCTTTAATTTATGGGCTGAATTTCTCAACTGCTGTCTTTTTACAAGAAAAAAGATAGTAACCCTATATGTAATTCTTTTTAGTTGACAACGTGATAAAGAAAACGCCGAGAGCCCTGGGTTACAGAACAAAATACAGGTATTCAGATAATTTCTGTAAGTTTTAATTAAGTTATAGCTTGCAAGATGTAAAATATGTAATGTCAAGCTGCTGCCCAGCACTTTTTGCTTCTCTGGGAATAACTGTCCTCCTGTTTGTATTATACCATTTTTTTTGCCAGTCTGACAACCAAGGAACCCATATATCAACTTATCTAGCACTACTCCTTTAGTGGAGGTAAAGGCAGAAACAAGGCTATAGCTAATTTTAGTCTGCATTTGAAAGAAAAGCGGCTCCGTATGTAGAAAAGCATGTTTAATACTTGGTGGATTTGTAAGGTTCAAACTGTTGTGTTAAAGTGTAAAATCAAGATGGAAGCTTTGCTTTGCCTGGCAGATATGTCAGAGAGATTTGTGCTAGTGAACGGAAAGGTCAGTCTTTAACTACAAAGAAAAGAAAGAATTATGATGCAGTTTGTATATCTCACAGCACTCCTGTTTAATTTTAAAAATATACTAGACAATTTTCAGGAAAACTAGTTCACATATAATGAAACCATCTTAATGCCTTAGGGTAAATATTTTTTTTTGCTGAATTCATTTTGGATTCCCACTGGATTTGTAAGTCATTCACATATTAAAATCTTAAGTTGATTCCAAACCCCAGAAATTCAAATAAAGTACCCATTTATGGAACCTACTGTTTTTCTGGCTAATTTTGCTCTTTTCCTTGGGCAACTCATGTTTACATTTACAACCAGTATTTGTGAGGTGTTTCCCATGCTTGTTACAGGAGAACAGAGCTGTATATTGTTCTTGAGCTTTATTTGGTCCTTTCGCTTAGTTCGTCTTGCTGGAAACATCTATTTCAACTGCTTCATGTAACTTCATCTATTTTATTCCAGAGCACAGCTTTGTATTTGATTGGGAAAAACAAGGGATACTCACCATAGAATGTGGAAACAAAGAAAATAGTCGTGAACATGTGTGTGTGTGTGTGCGCGTGTGCATAATCATCATCTAAAGACCATGCCGATAAACAATATGAAACAAAGCATTATTAATAATTCAACAAGCTAGATAGGGAAAAAAAAGCTAAAGAAACTGTTTTTTTTCCAGCTGAACAATATTTAAACATTTTAAGCGATACCTCCTCAATCAGAAGTAATAACTGAAATCAGCAGACTTGCAAGTTCTGAGATAATTGGTCAGAAAAAGAGTTGAACTTATTTCTAAAGAGTTGGGATAAAAACACCTGCATTTCTAAATGCCTAGGGAGCCTTCGTGAGGCTTTAACAGATACGAAGTTAAGTAAATCAGTCCCTGAACTTTATTGCTTATCTTGTGTTAAAATGCTGCACTTAATGAAGATTAATCAAGATAATTTTCCTTTCATTGACACCATCACCCTTTGCACCTGTACAGAATCATTTATGTAAAATGGCTGGTATTATTATACTGCCTCTTACTTGAGACTTCAAATAAGATTAAAGTGTATGAGGTGCCTTAAAATAATTAAAACAAATGAAAATACAAAGATGCAGACTGGTAGAAATCAGTGAAGCCCTTTGATGTACACTGGCAGATCCTTTGGGCAAGCACAGTGCTTCAGTTCTTCACTGCTCTTTTTCCTAAATTCCTTCGAGCTACACACATACGCACCAGAAGACATTTTTCCATAGAAGAAAGATGATCAAGCGGTTAGAAAGGGGGTCAGGAATTTTGGAGGTCCTGGATCCATTTGCAACTGTTAGACATTTCCTAAATTACCAGGCGAATGCCTATGTGGTCTTTTGTGAGCAGATGCAAGATCACACTGTTTGTGTTCCAAGCTGGATGGCTACGTGCCAGCTCTGAACTGGATGATGCCATATATTTATACAGTGTCAGTGAGCCTTGATCTTGACTGGGGCCTTTAGTCTTTCCTATAATGCAGATACAAATAGCATTAATTAAGAAAAGATGAAAATCGGTAATCTGACCTTATTCTTCATAGGTATGCAAATTTATGTTCTGTTCCTTGCTTAGGAAGAACTTAGAACCTTAGGGGAAGAGAAAAAAGGCATTTTAAATGGAGCAAAACCCCAACATCCTCTTTCCCCAGAAAGTGACTTTGTTAAGTACTGAAATGACTAATGTCAAATCGTCAAGAAGCATTTAGGCCTCAGCTGCTTCTGCTGGACGAATTGCACAGGGAACAAATCAGTGTTAGCAATGCAGTGACTTAGGAATGCTCAGAGGATCAAACTTGGCTGTAGATTTTTACCTTAGATGGACAAGGAAGCAGCAATTTGTATAATGAGTTCAAGAAAAGTGAAACATATAGATCCCTAACAGAAAAGAGGAGCTGAATGGGAGAATGAAGGATGGAAGGATTTTTTTCTGTACAAAAAGGAGTTAGAGGAGTGCCAGCTGGAACAGCTTTGATTTCCCAGACTCCTGATACAAGCAGGCAAAAAGGTGAGAGAACTAGAAATTCTTCAAGTACTGCTTAGTCTTATCATCATCCCACGAGAGATTTCCCCTCCTGGTGACTCTTCTTCCAGGATTATGTTGCCATAATAAAGAACAGAAGTGGAGAATTTCCCCCCTGTTTTTTGGCAGAAGTGGTGCTTTCCCCTTATTTCAGCTGCTCTTTACTCAGAAAATGAAGTTGTTCTATATGAACAGTGAGGGCTTGTACATATACATTTATCTGAAAATTCCAGAAAATACAGGAAAAGCTACATTAACAGTCAGGACTCTGAATTTCATGGATGGTTTATGCAAAATATAAATCTTTCAGAGAAATTAAGAAGAGTATTTTTCTGCCTGCTGCACTCCTATCAGTTTGTGGTAATGGTACAGTAGATGCTTAGTTAAGGTCTTCTGACCAGATGTTTCAACCATAAAGCTATTTCTAGTAAAGAAGTTTTGAATATGCATGTGAAAGCATCTATAAATACTGTAACTTATTAGCATTTTTGGAGCTAAAAATAAAGAAAACAAATATGACTGTTGACTTATGCTTCAGAAGTTGAAATTAGGTAATTAGGTATGTTATTTGTTAGGTAACAAATTAAATGATAGAATTGACTTCTGTTAAGACCTGTGCTGGTTAGGGCAATGTACCCAAGCCTACCACCCCTATGGGGCAAGAAGCAATGTTTATTTTACATATGTGAGCAATATGAAAGAAATTAACGGGATTAAGGATCTGCATTACAAGCTTTAGTACAGGATACAGTCTCACTGGCTGTTGTGATGCAGTCTATCAGTCCCCATGAAAAACTATGTTCCGCCATCTCCTAGTAACCTTTCTAAAACCATTTCAAATAATTTATGCTGTGTGAATTTTCTCAAATGACTAAAAGGAAATGCATTTGTGTCTTGAGTTATGACGAGTTTAATCAACTGTTCTTCCTCCACCTCTTTTGTGGGCATATACTAAGAATACCATATGATTTCTTATAATTCAGAAAAGTTACCAGGCTACAGTGAATAATGTAGATTTTGAGTGCCATTCATTAAAAGAACTTCATTCCTCTTTTACACATCTTTTCCTCTTTCTGTGGTATTTTGTGTCGTAAGCTTTCTAACAAGAGAAACTGACACCAGCATATTGTTAACTGTTTATCAGCAGAAGTGTGTACGTGTTAACTTTCTTATTATGTCTTCAAAGTGTGTATGTGCTAACTTTCCTATTATGTCTTCAAAATGAAGACATAACACACTGCAATTCCTACTAAGTATGCGTAGACCCAGTGTTTACCCTCATGGACATGATAAAATGAAGACAATTTTAGAAGGAACTCGGCTGACAAAAGTCAACCTACTTTATTCACTTACTCTTCTATAATGGAAGAGATGCAATTTTCCTCAAAGCAGCGAAAGTGTTTAATATTCTGCTATGAAGAGAATTCACAAAGCATATCATCCTGAAATTGCAAACTAAAAGCTTTATGCTTTTTCTATGTGAGAATTTAATGAGAGATGTTGATCGGTATTAACACTTTGGTTAGTTTGCAAGAGAAAAATTTAGGTTTGAAGAAGTTATAAAAGCTCATTGTGGACTATTTTATTTGCATGCTCCTGTAATAATAGAGTCAGATGCTTCAAATTGCAAAAATAGAAGACTTATGAAATGCCTTATGCCCCAGAAGTCAAATGCCTCTGTACATATCCAATAGTTACTAACAAATATAAGGAGGGACAAAATGAAATCCAATCCTTTGCAGAATTCTGGCTCTCAGCCCATTCTGTAACTCTGTAACTTCTCCTTAGAGGGCAGAGTACAATGCCAGGAGATGGCAAGCACTGTTTGTATGCTCTTTTTTGATGATGCATCAGAAACACTTCAAGAACAGGTTTGTTGTTGCAGGCTCTCTGGTAAAACATATGTGCCTCAGCTGAAACACTCATGATGCAAGTCTTACCCACTGTGTCTGTCTTTCCTAGTAGAAGAAAATACAAATTTTGCTCCATAGAAACCTTACTCAGTATAACTTCAAATATGGTTGTTACAAAATAAGTTTTTCCAAACAGTGATACTAAAATCAAACAAAAAAGTTTTGATTTTCAGCCTTTTTAAGAGTGGCAAACAACCAACATGCTATTAGAATACAATAAACTCTCATTTCCAGTTAAGATACTACTCTGTGTAACAACAGAGTTACTCAAAAATAGTGCCTAGGTCAAGACTTTCAAAAGAGTCTTAATTTCTAGTTTGCAAACTGCGGCCTTAAGGGAGCCTGATTTGCAGCAAGCCCTGCTGTTTAACTTTCCATTAAAGTGTCTAGTTCACTATTTTAAAAGGCAGGGAATACTGTTGCTCAGTTTTGAAAAATCTTGACCTTTTTTTAAATGTATAAACAAAGAGTCTGGTTTTCAAAGTGAGGTGATTTAGAGCTGTGTTGCAACCAATAACTCCCCAGCATGATAGTCTTAAGAGCAGATAGTTTAAAGAAGAACTTTTGAATGAACTTGATTTGGAAAAACACTCCTTCTGGATTCAATAGTCCGTAGGGGAAGAGTTGATTTACTGTTAAGCTCTTGTTAATCCTCAACCGTCAAATTTAGCAGGCTGGTAGCCAAACTAATTGGCATGATAGGTAGGATAGAGAGTAAACATTCCTGAGGCTGCAATTAATAGGCTAAAATGGTTGATCTGCTTGATAAAAAAAAATCCTCATACTTTCTGCTAGTATAATGAACTTTCCAAAATTATAAACAAAATTAATTTCAAGTACACAATGTTAACAAATGCTTTCCAGTAAACAAATCTGTCAATTTAGCCTATGTTTGCCTACCTGCAGTTTTGCTGTCTTTAGTGCACATCCGTTCATATCCCTCTACTTGTACCGTCTGCTCTTTTTATGTGCATACGACACCTGCTCTTTACAGATGTTGTATACAATAATGCATTATTTATAGCTAAACTTTGCTTTGGATTAATTATGAATTAGATTCTGACTGTAATGGGACTGCTTAAACATGTATACTTAATTATAAACAAGTATAATAAACAAGTATGTGCAAGGCTGTGACCTGAACGATCAAGTCAGGCAATTTAAAAAATTATCACTGGAATTGCAGAGACACTTATACTAATGAAAAAACATATTCGAAGCAGAGATGTCAGAAAAGCAACATTTGAACAAGATAATTGCTAATTAAAGTTTTTCATGTTTGGAATAAAAAATATTTAGGATATTAGTAATAATCTGGTATTTGGTTTATTTAAATGCTGGTCATTCAGTCACTGTTTAGGGGTTTAATCATATCCTGTTTCTTGGCAGGTTTTCACTGCCACACTATTTGAGTTAGAAAAGTTCAATGGGTAACATTAGCTTAGCTGTGGAACTCTGATATTTATAGGATTTTATGAAAATAGCTAATATATGCACATGACAGCAAGTTCTCACAGTTAAATATTGTCACAGAGGTGTCTTTTGATTCCATTATAATCCTTATTTCATTTAACAATTAAACAAATAGAGCCTGCTGAGGCCACTATTGAATAATGATAACGAGAAAGTTTCTTCACCCCGTGATCTTCAAAAAGTTGCGGCAAAGGAAGTGTATCGTTTACGTTAGTGTAACGTGAACTGCTTTGGAAACCTGAACTCACTGGATAAACAAGGTCTCTATAGAGTAGCCCAATCTTGGTGGCAATTTCTGGGACTTTGGTTTATCAGAAATGCTTCAGTCTGTACATGGAAATATTTTTCAAATTAATGCATTCAAAATGCATCTGAATGAACCCTTTGCTACTGCAAGGAAATTCTGTAAATCAGAATGGGGCAATAATAAAAATCAGTGAATGGTCATCAAAAGAAATCTCAGCTTCAGAGTAATAATTATTTGCTACCTCCATCTTTCTTTAGTGTCTGATACCAAGTTTTAACCAGTAATAAAATTTCAGTAATTAGAATAAGTACAATGACAGTACTATTATATTGACTTGTGGGTATGTGTCCTTAAGATGAGGTTCAGAAGTTTTACTGGTTTCTTTGTATTAAATCATCACTTTTACAGCCAAAAGTCTGGCAATGTCTGCAGGTCTTGATATCATTCATTACAGAACTGCCAAGGCTAAAGTGAAATGATTTCTTTTTCAGTGGTGTTATCTTGTTTCTGTACAGGTTGGACAGATAAGCAGAGTTGAAAAGGGAGGGTTTTTTTCTTCTTTTTTCTCTGCGACAGGACTGATCAAATTTTACTAAAGACCTTAAAACTGTTTTTTTAGTATGTGCATCTTAAGTAGCAGCATGACAGAAAGCACCCATCTTCTTCCTCACCAGTTTACTGGCAAGGCTCTGTGACAAATGATTCTAATAACATTTTGTACCTGTTGTGAGTAAATCTCATCCTCCAGAAGAAACAGTGATGATCCTAACGACAGAGTGTCTCCCATAGGGATGCTTTGTGATGTGCACATCTGCAGATACAATACTGAACGTTCCTTTAATATTCAAGGCTGCCTTTTCCTCCTTAAATTGCAAGGCAAGATGTTCAGGCAAGAGATGTTCAGATAAGGGCAAGTGGCAAAATCGCTCCATTTCCAGCTAATGAAAAACACAAACTTTGGCTGTTTCAATTCTTAAGTTTAATATTCGCGTCCCTCAGTGTTTACAGCTTAGATCCTGCAAATGTCTTGGTTTTTATTTAAACTAAGCAATGTTAATAGATTGAGTAATATTAGGGATCATATATATGAGTGATGTAGTGGTGTCAAGTTCTGAACTTGACCCACTAGAAATGATACTGAATAAGCAATATCCTCCAAATAGCATCACACTTCCTCCAAGCTGGATCATACTTCATGGTCCCTGTTTCCTATGGTGACAGAACACCATTGTGCAAACTTGCAGGCAGCATATTGCCTGTATGTCATGGATCAGAGATTAATGATTTATTACATGTATTTATTATGTACCCGAAGCAGATTTACTCCGTGGGAGCGGGGTGGCACTTCCAGGTTACAAAAACAAGTGGGTTCCTGCAGCTTAGTTACTAGACCTATCACCGCAAAGACGAGTTGTTTGGTCCTTTCCTTGCTACCAAGACAATTATTTAGTAACAACCATGAAGCAAGCTGACAGACTTGGGGTTGTTCAGAGAAGAGAAGGCTCTGGGGAGACCTTATAGCAGCCTTCCAGTACCTAAAGGGGCCTACAGGAGAGATGGGGAGGGACTCTTTGTCAGGGAGTGTAGTGATAGGTTGAGGGGTAATGGTTTTAAACTGAAAGAGGGGAGATTTAGATTAGATATTTTACTGAGGGTGGTGAGACACTGGAACAGGTTGCCCAGGGAAGTTGTGGATGCCCCCTTCCCTGGAAGTGTTCAAGGCCAGGCTGGATGGGGCTTTGAGCAACCTGGTCTAGTAGGAGGTGTTCCTGCCCATGGGAGGGGGGTTGGAATTCGATGATCTTTAAGGTCCCTTCCAACTCTGGCCATTCTATGATCCTATGATTACTGCTAAACTGCAGTCACATTCCCACTTGTGCTCTATCTTCTTTCTGGCCCAGTGTCTCTTGGGTTCCTTTCTATAGTGTGGCACAGCTTCCTGAGGAAAACGCCCTCGCCAGAAGCAGTCTGTAAGTTGGTGGCTGTCTAATGGCAGTGGGCACACGGATGTGAATCCCTTCAGGAAGACAGGGGATTTAAATGAGGGCTCCAAACACAGACAGAAGGCATTGCCCCCCTGACTCTCAATGTTCTGGAGGAGTGAGCTGCCCCTTGCAGTCCCAAAGAAGAAGATGGAGGTACCTCTGTCAGCTCAAGGCTGCAGGCCACCGACGGATGGAGGCACTCCTCTGCAGTCTGTGGTAAGGCCCTGGAGCTGAGGGACAAGTATGAAAATGTACTCTTCGTTCCTGTATTTCCACTGTGTGACCTTGCAGCAGCTCACCTAAATGCTGCCTTATTCTAGGTATCTGCGATAGGTGTCTGACCTCTGGTGCCAAGGCTCCACAGCCAGCCATCTCCAGAGGGCAACTGAGGGGACCTAAATTAAAAGCGTAGTGCTTTCCTTCAACTACGATCCGCGTCCAGTTCCTGCATTAAGCACTTCAGCCAAATGCCGAAGGTCAGATGCTGAGGGCCGTCTCAGGTGTCTCCTTGCTCGATGTGACTTTTTATGCTCCTATTTCTGTGATTCCTAATTTTGCCTGTGCTCTCAGGGTAGCACCTCCCTGTCTGACTCAACTTCTGACACGGGGGGCCAAGCGCCTCAATGGCGGTATTTCATTTGTCTTTATCCGACTTAATCGCGAAATATCGTGGTATTGCAATACACAGCAAGTGTCAAGATGTGAAAATAAACGTGTGGCTCCTTGAATTCTTCCTCATGCACAAAGTCACTCATGTTTGTCCCATAGCAAACATAAACAAGTAGGTATGGGGTGCCTAAGGGCACGCTGGCCGGGCTTGCTCTGCTGTGGGCACACTCCTTACGGTAACTGACAAGTCGCAGTTTTCATGAAGCTTTTATTACCCCAGCACTCTGTCACCTCCTCTCCTTTATTAATTAACGGATGGAATTGGACTGGCGAAGCTGCCCTGAGCTCCGGAGAAGCCCCGGCGGCGGCCGCGGCGGGTCACCTCACGGCGGGGCGGGAACGACCGTTGGGCCCCCGCCCTTCCCGCGTGCCCTGCCCGGCCGGTGCAGCCTCCTTTGATGGGCGCGGGGGCGGGGGCCGACAGGAGGCGCGGGGGAGGGCTCAGGGCGCCCGGGGAGCCGCCGTCCGGCTTCCCCCCCTCCGACCCCGGCAGGGGGAAGAGGGAGCCGAGAGCGGAGGATGCGGCTGGGCGCGGGCTTTTCCGTGTTAGCCCGGAGCCCCTGCGCGGGCAGAGAGCGTGTGGAGGAATCCGGCGATAGCGCCGGGGCGAGGGAAGG